>MU772582.1:63929-115104 GCA_026770625.1 Nicotiana glauca | reverse complement strand
CTCAGATCAATTATGCAGACTGTATAATGATTTTGCGATCGCAAAATCTGCCATAGGATCGCATTTTGCCAGCCTGTGGTAGTTTGATTATAACTTTGTGTAGGAATGTCCAAATGACGAACGGTTTGAAGAGCTAGAAACTAGACTCAAAGATCTTTCATTTGATAGGTTGTTAATCACATAAAAGGTTATATATATATATATATATATATATATATATATATATATATATATATAGACACACACACAAAAAAAAAATATTACAATATTTTCACCACCATCGAGCTGTAATCTATCAGGTGGCCCCTATTAGGCAACCTCTGATCAGAGGGTAAGTTATATACCGAGCCTACTGTGGACGAGCACCTATGAGCGAGCCCATCATGGCTGAGTTACAGAGCCTAGTATGGTCGAGCACCTATGAGCGAGCCTACTATGGCGGAGCAGTTACACGTTCTGAGGCTTATAGGGCCATACCTTTATTTTACTTACTGTATTGAGAGAGTTAAGTCAGTATCAGAAGGTAAGTATATCTCCAGATCATATTTGACTCCTAGATTACTTTTAGTTATTTAATTATCTTACATACTCGATACATTATTTCGTACTGACGTCCCTTTTCTGGGGATGCTGTATTTCATGCATGCAGATTCAGACAGACAGACGGGTAGACCTCCTGAGTAGGTGTTACCCGAGTATAGCTTGATCAATAAGCTCCACGTCCTTTGGAGTTTGAGGGTGTAGAGTTTTGCGCACATCTTGTGTATATATGTATATATGTTATGGGTAGGTCGGGGCCCTTTTTGGATCACATTAAACCCATCAGTAGATCCTGTCAGTTAGTGCAATATGTTGAGCTTATAGGTCTTCCATTTATATTTTGTTGGTTTGTCAACTCTTGTAGTTATGACAGCCTTGTCGGTCCAACTTTGTATTGATGTTTAGTCGGTGTTAGTTTCTATTCAACTTTATATTTTGCTTCGTAAATTGTCTTGTAATGTGTCCCAATGGACAAAGTATGACATTATACGTTGAGAGTCCCTTAGTCGCAAGTTGGTACGCAAGGATAGGTGAGACACCAGGTGCCAGTCTCGCCTCCCCAGGTTCGGGGCATGACAAAAGTAGTATCAGAGCAGTTATGTCCTAGAAAATCTACAAGCCGTGTCTAATCGAGTCTTGTTTATGGGTGTGTTGTGCACCAAACTTATATGCAGGAGGCTATAGAGTATTTCGAATTATCACTCTTTCTTCTTACTCTAGATCGTGTGGTAGAGTGCAGTTGTAAAAACTAAATTTCCTAAACTCTATATTATTCATAATATGACGATGCCTAAATCTAGAAAGGCGGTTGGTAAGGGATTGAATGTGGCTGTGGAAGAATTGAGTCAGAGGAACTCGATTTTGGATCATGCTTATGGTGAGTAAATATAAGGTCTTCAGCAGATCATGTGTGTACTAATACGTGTAAGCTTCTTGATATGGAGCCTTAATACAAGAATATCTATCCAGCCATATGGTGAAAAATAATGAGAGAATCAGTAGGTACACATTTCAACAAGTAAAAGGAGCAAGATGAAGAAGGGCACGAGGTGCCCAGATAATGAAGATTATCAGTATTTACAATTCAAGTAGAGAAATATACGCATTTTGAGTTACCTTCAGTTGTAACAGAGGTATGTATATTTTGGCCACACCCATCTCAGTTATGCCTTATGAAGGCTAACATGTGTAGTTTAAGAAAAGGATGGGATATCAAGATCCGGCTGGGGTTAGAGTAACCCAAAATGGTGAATGGATTGTTTGTGTTAGTTGACATTTACGAAGGATATTTCAAATGTGCTAATATATCTCTTTGTGAGACACCCAGAAGGTGCATTCTAAAATAGTGCGGCTAGATATGAGTACTATAAAGATAGGCACTGGAAGCGTGGAAGGGATAAATATTACCTTAGTATGGCTCCCTTCCCTAGTAGAGAAAGAATGTTAGGCAACTCGAAGAGCCAGTAGATGGATCAAGGGGAGCTAAAAGCAAAAGAATATCTTTTGCGAGTTTTCAGAATAAAGTGATCGACATAAATGTTAGCGGGAAATAAGAAGAGAGTTAATGAAGCGTTATGAGTAAGATGTGATACATGGATGATAAAAGTAGATAAAAAAGATGATAGTATTACAGAATCTATAGTCAAGTGAAGAAAAAGACGACAGGTGACAGACCTTGAGACAACAAAATAGTAGAGGCCATAAGTCATATCCTCATTTTGAGATATAAGTTCGAGACTCCGACGCAACTACCAGAAGGAAAACTTAGACCTTGAGTACTAAAAATCAGAGTGGCTAGTAAACAAGATAAACTAAACATGAATTAGGGATTAAGTAAGTTGATAATGGCCGACATCATGAGAATTAGAATTTCATATTTTATTCCGGTGATACCAAAATGAACAACAAAGAAGATTCATGAGAAATTCAGAGAATGGTCATTCAGGAAGATGCTCCCTAAAGCAAGCAATGTAAACAAAGTTAAGCTTAAGGGGCTGCATATGCCAGTTACACTAAGTTTCACCCTCGCGAGTAAGGAAATTTGTTATCCTTTGGTGCAGAAGGATTACCGGAAGGGGAGTAAAGGTCATCAATGATGTGATAAGGGGCCAAATATGAAAAGGTAAAACATCTATAGGTAGATCGTCGTAGATATATATCTTAGTACTCCCCTAAAGGGGGGATATGGAGTGATGGGGAATTGAGTCAGAACTAAGTGGTTCTAGCAATTATGGAATGGTAAAGGAAGAATGCGATAAAAATGAGAAAGGGATGAGATTGCACTTATTCAAAGCCTGCAAATATGCTACGATTCCAGAACATTATACTAACATGACGTTAAGAAGAGGAAGTAAGGGTTCTTGCCCGAGATGTTATTGATAAATAAGGATCCAGTAGGAGACGTAAGTTAAGACAAAGGAAATAACCCAAGAAAGATTACTTGTATTACTGATTTGAGAATGGGCTAACGAGTTGTTATTAGTTGATTAAAAATGATCCTAGTTATGGATAGACAAAAGGATACAGACAAATCAACAGATCATGCAAGATAAACATACTGTATCCCAACGTGGGAAATTCAATCTCGCGGATATGACAGTGTAATACTTGAGGTATATTCAAATAAGAGCTGAGAAAGTTAAATGTATTGTATGAGTGTTATGGAAATAAAAGAGAAGTCTACTAGGAAGACAATTAAAATATTAGTTCAGAAGCAACCCTACAAGCACATGGGCATGGAGGTAGGTAACTATGGATAATTATAGGTGAGGAGGGACATCAAAAACTTTATCGAATATGATATAATAAGGTCGTATCTTTAATAGACTCAGAAGGTCCTCCCTAAGTACTATAATGAAAGACTAACTGAGCAAATAAGGAAGAAGTCTTCAATCTAAACATGGTAATGTGAAGGAGAAATGGTCATGTAAACCCAGTCTCACAATAACATTGTACGCACTCGATGAGAAAGTTGCATCTACTGTGGCTACTGAATGGGAAGAAAAACTAAAAGTAATTAAAGATCATATGAGTTGCACGAAAACACTGGCATGTGTAGAACTAAGATAAGATAAGTATGCACATAACAAGGGGCAGAAAGACTAGAAAAAGTAATAGGTTATGTTTAAATAAAGCCGAGAAGGAACGAAAGGAAATTCGATCAATGATCTAGAGTTAGTTACGTTATGAACACACTTAAGATTTCAGAGTATTATCCATGCTAAATATATGTAGAAAATCATACTGCCATAGAAGACTCTGGTATAAGTTAAAAGAAAGAATTGGGTCCATTTTATAGACAAAGGATTGAATTGTTAGAAGATTTTATATATCACGGATATTCTAGAGCACCTATGAAAGGCTAAAGTAACAACTAATACCATGAGCCACAGATCGGAAGATAACTTAAGCCTACATAAAGGTTGATCAGAAGGAGGAGGAAACTAAAGAGTTACATGAACTAAGTAAATTCAGAATCTGATTATGGGACCCAGAAAATTATAGACTTCATGATTGAGGACATTGAAAAATCACTCTTAATATCAAAGGTAAAAAAGAGATAGATTAGTAAACATATTCTATAACGGCTCCACAATAAAGCTAGTTAGAAATGTACCAGCCTCATAAGAAGTCAGTGTGAAGCTCCCACAAGATTATATATGCACCAGGAGTGCAAGTATTATAATAGAGATTCAAGTTATAGATGTGAATTATACATATGTGAAGGGGAGGTCATGAAAGATATAGAAGATATGATGCGAGACTTTAAGGTAAGTAAGGTAAAGATGAACAACGTACGAGATACTCAAATGCAGAAGGTTGTGAATAGTCCATACTTTGGATAAATGGCTAGAAGTGCGGGGATTCCGTATCCAGGAATGATAGCAGTGTCATTAGTGGATTACCTTCTAGCATATGGTTTCTAGGTATCAAGAGATTTAGTGAAGAGATCAAAGAAAAATAAGAGATGATGTGATGTCTCACTTGATGTTCCAGAATAACATAAGAAAATCTATGATGCAAGCAAGTTGAAGGAAGGTTGCGAATAATATAAATAAATATGTGTAGGTCGCAAGCTAAAGTATGATAAAGCAATAAGGTTTTAGGAAGATAAGAGTAAGGATAAGAAAGGGAGAGTGAGAAGGTGACGAGAATGGATAACGCATCAGGATTAAGCCCATGAAAACAAGAAGAGCTGATGGTTTCTCTAAGTTATAGAAAGTTCAGTATAGCCTGATTGAACTCAAAGGAGTATGAGACTGATAGCATTTAAAAGAGATGGAATGCCGCCCTAGTAGTAGAATAAGAGTGTCATTGTGATAGATGCAAGATGATGTTTGGGCCTTCTATTGAGTAATGATTTAAAGAGAAAAAAGAGGAGATTTCACAAATTGTACGGGATTAAAATACCCATGTAAGGTAAACCACATTGGGATGTTATGAAATACAGTTAAGGAAGTATAGTATCCCCCCAGGTTTGGGGCAAGAAAGTAGTGAAGAAGCATTAAAGGACTTAGATTTATACATATAAGATAAGCAACGAGAGTAAACTGGAGTTTGGTAGCAGACCTCAGTATCGATAAATCGAAGTACGAGTTATGATATAGCATGACATACGTAGATCCAGTAAAGTCATACGGATGGATAACTAGGTCTATGAAGTAAGATATAGCAATATTAGTAAGCTCAACAAAGTACCAAGCAAAGAATTTCAGTATACTTATAAATGCCAGAGGGATATCTTATCAAGCTTTGTATATGTTTACAAAGTAAATCCTAGAGATTGGCTAAAAGCTGGAGAAAAACGAGAGAAGAGTCGCATTGGAACACTTACAAGGTCAGAGTCATACATGCTACATGATATCACAGAGCAATTGCCTAAAATGGCAAGGAAAGTATTAAAGTATTTGCAAGAACAATGGGTTATGAAAATGATAAGTGCATTAGTTAACATTTGAGGACGAATGTTCCAAAGGGGGGAATGATGTGACACCTCAAGTTTTCGTACGTGAAAGTACGCCATAAGTAAATTGATAAAAGCACATAAATAAGATATTACATTACGCATTTTCGTACGTTAAAGTTTTGTTGTAAGTTAATCGATATATGTTGGGGAATGAGATTATTTTGGGATTATAAGTATTGTGCTATTTTAAATAAGTGATAGGTAAATTCGTGAAGGTTAGTGGGTAAGAGAATCCAAGAAAAATGAGTTTCGTCGAAGTTTGACAATTTGGGGAAAAAAATACGGCCCGAGCTATAATACTCGTTTATTTTGGGACAAGCGCCATACAAGGTACCATATGAATATGATAGTAAGGTGTATAAAGTGTGTTAAAAGTAAATAGTATTTTAAGTAATTTGAGATAATTCTTAATTATATGGGTAATTGATTAATTATTGAATTAGTAGAAAATTACCAAGTTAATTAAGAAATTGGTAAGTTAATTAAAATATTTTGGGATAAACTCTTGAAACCACATGACAGCAATTAAAATGAGACTCAAAAACAATTGGTGACTCTTGATCTTAGGTTACTAGGTGGAATATGTTAGCAGAATTTGGGTTTAGTAATCCTTAAAGTGGGGTGCACTCCCGAGTTTAAAAATCCACTTCCCTAATTCATTAAAGGGGGACGGATTAAAATTTCAAAAGGAAGGAATGGATGAAATCTCCAAAACAAGGAGTTTATATGAAATCATCTTCAAAAGTGACGAATGAACTTCAACAAAGAAAAATTATACAAGATTAGGATCAAATTAAAAAGAGAGATATATCTATATTTATAGTAACGTGAGTTACTTCAACAAGAATTCATACGAGAAATTTTAGCATAATAGCAACGGGAATTTGCCATTCTAAGGGAGTACGGTGCAATCTTTCTCAAGAATATCATACGGATTTTCTCCTACATTGATTTGTCATTACCTGTTGTCCCAATTGACGTGTGTTGGAATGATTGTCAAGAGAATGAGCTCAGGCATGTTAAGTCTAAGCCCATAACATAAAGAGAAGTTTATACTCCCGAATTTATATACATTATCCTAGTCTAATAAGTTACAGTATTCTCCCTTATCGGTACTTTACATTCAATTGGGTACTGTCTTCCTCCAGTCAAGAGAGAACATATATATATACATACACACACACACACACACAACATTACAGTATTTCACCACCATCAAGCGATAATCGGTGGGCAGGCCCCTATTAGGAAACCTCTGATCCGATGGTAAGTTATATACCGAGCCTATTGTGGTCGAGTGCCTATATGAGATCCCACTATGGTCGAGATACAGAGCCTATTATGGCTAAGTGCCTATGAGCGAGCCTACTACGGCGGAGCAGTTACACGTTCCGAGGCTTATAGGGCCGGACATTTTTTTTACTTACTATATTGGGAGAGTTGAGTCACTTTCTCGAAGTAAGTGTATCTCCAGATCATCTTTGACTCACATATTACTTTCTGTTATTTAATTGCCTTTCATACTCGGTACATTATTTCGTACTGACGTCCCTTTTCTGGGGACGCTGCATTTCATGTCTACTGATTTAGACGAATAGACGGGTAGACCTCTGCCGTAGATGTTGCCCGACTTTAGCTTGATCGGTAAGCTCCACAACCTTCGGAGTTGCCGAGTCTAGAGTTTTGTGTACATCGTATGTATATATGTTATGGGTAGGTCGGTAGTATTCCAATTACACTACATCCATCAGAAGAGGCTTGTAGACCTATCCTATCAGTTAGTGCAGTATGTTGAATTGTAGGCCATGTATGTATATTTTGTTAGTTTGTCAGTTGTAGTAGTTATGACGGCCTTGATGGCCCAGCATTATATTGATGTTTAGTGGGCGTCAGTTTATGTTCAGTTCTATATTTTGCTTCGCAATTTGTCTTGAAATGTGACCCCATGGACAAATATGGCATTATATGTCCGGAGTCCCTTAGTCACAAGTTGGTACTCAAGGATAGGTGAGGCAACGGGAATCGATCTCTCCACCCCCCTCTCCAGGTTTGGGGTGTGACATTCAAGCCCTATCTGGATTCCTTTGTGATTGTATTTATATCTTAATCTATTCCCACAGTCGAGAGGAGCATGAACAATATATTTGGATCGTACTTCAGACTCTGAAAAACAACCAGTCATATGCTAAGTTTTCAAAATGAAATTTTTGGTTGGACTCACTCATTTTCTTGGGGCATGTTGTGTCGGCAGAGGGTATTCAGGTGGATCCTAAGAAGATTGAGGTAGCTTAGAACTTGGCTAGACCTACTTCAGCTACAGAGATCTGGAGTTTCTTGGGTTTCGTGGTTTATTACCATTGGTTTGTGGAGGGGTTCTCATTTTTAGAAGACTAGTTGACTAGATTGATCTAGAATAGTGCCCCGTTCAGATGGTCAGACGAGTGTGGGGAAAGCTTTTAGAAGCTCAAGACTGATTTGACTATGGTGCCAGTATTGGTGTTGCCCGTAGGTTTAGGATCTTATATGGTATATTATGATGCATCTCATATTGGACTTGGTGCGGTATTGATGCATAATGGTAGGGTGATTGCAAATGCATCGTGGAAGTTGAAGGTTCATGAGAAAAATTACCCTATTCATGACTTAGAGCTAGTAGCCATTGTTCATGCACTAAAAATTTGGAGGCACTATCTTTATGGCGTCTCGTGTAAGGTATTCGTGGATCATCGAAGCTTGAAATATTTATTCAAAGAAAAAGGAGATCAATTTGAGGGAGATGAGGTGGTTGGAGCTATTGAAAAACTATGATATCAACATTTTATACCATATCAAGAAGGAAAATGTAGTGGCCGATACTTTGAGTAGAAAGTCAATGAGTATGGGCAGCCTTGCATACAATCTAGTTAGTGAGAGGCCGCTTGCATTAGATGTTCAGGCTTTGGCCAATCAGTTCTTGAGGTTGGATATTTCTGAGCCCAATCGTGTTCTAGCTTGTATAGTCACTCGGTCTTTATTGTTTGAGCGAATTAGGGAGTGGCAGTATGATGACCCTGATTTGCCAGTCCTTAGGGACATAATGCGGCACGGTGATGCCAAGCAGGTTACGATTAGAGATGATAAAGTTTTAAGGATGTAGGGTCGTGTTTGTCTGTCTAATGTAGATAGACTTTGTGGGTTGATTCATGAGGAAGCTCACAGTTCCCAGTGCTCTATTCATCCTGGTGCCTCCAAGATATATTAGGACTTGCTGTAACATTATAGGTGAAGAAAGATATAGTTGCATATGTAGCTCGGTGTCTAAATTGTAAAAAGTTTAAGTATGAGCATCAGAGACCTGGTGGTTTGCTTCAGAAGTTAGAGATTCCTTAGTGGAAGTGGGGTGCATATCACTATGGATTTAATTGTTAGACTCCCACAGACTAAGAGAAAGTTCGATGCAGTATGGGTCAATATGTACCTGACCAAGTTAGCGTATTTCATTCTTGTGGCATTACCTATTCTTCAGAGCAGTTGGCATATATTTACATTCACGAGATCATTCGTCTTCACGGTTGTGAGCACGTGATTTTTGCCCTATATGAATTATTCCCAGAAATTCAAACAAAATAATTTCTTTCGTTATTTTGCAATTTTGTGGATTTTGTGACATTTCATGTTAATTGTTTGCATTTTGGTTGTGCATTAATTCATACAAAATTATGAAAGTATACATTGCATTTAGGTTTAATTTTACATATTTTGGGAATCAATTAATTAGGAGTTTTACAAAAATACATAGATTACAAAAATAGTTACTCTTGTTTCAATTTTAATTTTTGGAATTTTGGTAGTTTTTCTTTTAATTTGGTATTTGATTATTTTGTGACAATTATTAGAGTTAATTAATTGGATTTGGTAAGTTGATTCAGTTTTAATTCAAGGTTTTTTTTAGTTTAATATGGAAAGAAAAGAAAAGAAAAGGAAAAATGAAAAGGAAAAAGAAAAGAAGAGGAAATTAAAACAATAAACTACCCAGTTTTGCACCAAAATCAAGCCCAATTTTGCATCAGAACCGGACCAAAATGCCCAGCCCAATTGTATTGACCAGTCCGATCCAGCAAAGGAACAAAATGACGTCATTTTTGTAGAACAAATCTGAGCCGTCTAGGTTCTTTTGATCGGACGGTCAAGAACTGATTCCCCATGGTATAAATATGTCCTAACGCTACCCCACCCCCCTCAGACCCCCCTTACCTCTTATCTCTCTTATCTCTCATTAAGAACCCTAGAGCCCGCCGCCCTATTACGCTCGTCAAACTCGCCGGCATTGAGGACGGAAACCACTCCAATAACACCCAAAATCACACCAGAGCACCCCCTTCCGTCCCTTATCATGAATCTGTTAGTCCTTCCCCTCAAATACCACTGAAACCCCTCAAATCTTCAAAATACTAGTCACCGCCTCCGGCGCCCATGGCGGCACCGCCACCCAAACACTACCAAACTCACACCCCATACTCCCCTCACCCTCTTCTTTCTAAATTCCTAAACCTATTCCCTCAAATCCCCACCAAGCCACTCGAATCTGGAATTGAATACGAGGCAGCAAAACCCTAAATTCCCCAAGTTTTGCTAAATTCACCACCACGTGCTTTCCTCGCTTCCCTCGTTCCTAATCTGTCATCAATGGCCTTCAAATTTCACCCAAGGTGCTCGAATTTCAAATCACAAAAGTGGTAGAACCCTAGAGCTTCACAAGTGAGTTTTCTTTTGACTGTCTCTTCTTCACGAGTAATCAACTTAGGTTTTGTTTGCACTTTTGAATCAATAATTGAATCTGTTTTGCTCTGTGTTGATGTATTCGTTTAATCAGTAGCATGAGCTTTTTCTTTTTAATTTTTGTTATGTTTGATTTTTCTGTTAGTAAAATTAGTTGAAGCATATTTTCTGTTGTTAATCCGTAGTTAGTGTTCTAGGTCTGGAATTTTGATTAGTTTAGTGTGATTAATACTTCTACCTGTTTGGCTTTTCTTGTGTCTACCAAAAACTGAATTCTTCTTTTCATACTGATTCTGTGTGTCAATTGCTTAGTTTGTTGATTGCTAATAGATAATAGTAGTTGTTAATCTGAAAATCATTAGTTAGTTAGTGTTAAGGTGTGGGCTGAAATTTGTGTAGCTGATTAGTTTTCAGAATTGTTAGTTTGACCTCAATTAATTAGAGAGTTTAGGGTAATTAACATAAGTTGGTAATTTTAGGGGACAATTCAAGGTACTGTAGGTATTTTACTTAAGGGACATTGTAATGACAGGGAATGGAACTCCCTAGAAGGTTCTAGATAGGGTTCAAAACAGACTTTTAGAAAGTTAGTGGCTATAACTTGAATAACAAGTCAGGAAATGAAGGACTAAATAGTTAAAGCCTGAAAATAAAAGAGGGGGCAAGGGGGTAAATGAAAATCTGAAAATTTCGCTTAGCTTTGCCTATAAAAAGGCATGCCTAGTGCCTTAATTGACAAGCTTTCAGCATCTGAAAAATTCCCCCTAAAAGCTTTCTGCAAGTTTTCATAATCTGAAATTTGAATTTCAAATTCAAAACCCAATCTGAAAGTTTTAGAGTTAGAGAAATTCTTCTTAGATCTTAGCTTCTTCAAAAAAAAAAAAAGTAAAAGCAACAGAAAACTTCAAAAAAATACTGTTACATTGAAGTTTCCTTAGATTAATTTAAAGTTCAGCTGTTAAATCGAGTTCCTAAGTGCTCCTGGTTTGGGTTTCAAATTCATGTGGGTTTATTTAAGCTGTTCTGATTGTTTCACTGGTTGATTTGGTATTAAAACACTTCCTGGGCTTTGTTTGACACTGTTGTTGGATTGTACACTCGAATTCGAGCTGCTGCTGTGCTATTTGCTACTGATTCTCCTTCTTCTTATTGTACTTTGACTCCAGGTACACATCCTGAGCTCGTTTTGATGTATATCACAAGCTGAAAGTAAAATGAAGTTGTTACTTCAGTTTTGTTGTAGAGTTAGATTGTTTTACCGCTTAACGTATGTCCTTTCGACTAATCAGGACTGTAATGGGACTATATAGACTGTATTTGACATTTGGACTGTTTATCAGTAGTTTGCGAATGCATTTGTTAGTAGTTGAACATAGCATCAGTTAGTTTCAAGGGTTAAAGTTAGAAAGTGATAAGAATTGAAAGCTAGTTTTTAGACTCAAATACTAAAATGCACTGGAAATGTTAAACTTATATTTAACACATGTTTAGTGTTTCTGGTTCTATGATAAAAAAATAGTGTTTAATTTGTTAAGTTTGTTTGTTTGAATTTGATATTTCAATTTAGTTAGTAATTACTTTGGTTTAATCATTGCCTTCTGAATTATTGTAGTAATACATTTAGTTAGACATAATCTGAGCATGAAATTGGAATGAAAATAATCAGTATCGCGTTGATTTGAGTAGGTGTACATCGCTTTCCCTCATTACAAAATTATTTGAACACACTTAGAACAGCTTGAAGTAACTTCAGTGGATTGTTGTTTTAATCGAATAGAGGTTCTGTTTGGTTTAAAGATCAGGGCTCAACAGCCTATTTTCGAGTAGGTTGGGCCTCAGTTCCTCTGACGCGCGGCCCAGGTCCAGTTCTGATTCCTTTTTCGTTTGGGCCTGGGCCAAGGCCTATGACTGACCGGTTTGTTTTGTGTAGACCTGGGTTGTAATTCTTCTTCTTTGGGCTTATCTCGGAGACCAATGGCTTGAATTTAGTTCAGAACTATCACCTGATTTGCATTAGGCCAGTAGTAAATTAATTGGGCCTTTTAGAGACATTGCTCAATAGAAAAGTCATAGACCTTCTAGGATATCCTTTAAAATAAACGAGGTGCGCCGCGCCAAATAAAATCACAAAATACGTGTTCCTCTTAATTTCTTCTATAAATATTTAGACCTCAGGACGTGCCATTTAGCGAATTTCATGGCTTCCCCCAAAGTTAATAATACGCTAGTTGCATTAGGCCCGACATTTAATAATATTACCTTCCTATACTCGGGTGCACATTTATGTGACCCAAATCCAAATCTCAACGAAGTTTAAATGTGTCAAAAACCGCGGGTGCATTTATGTGACGCGATTCGAGACGTGTTTTCACAACGTTGCAATTCTTTTTAAAAATAATAATAAAAGTGGTTTAAAGTTAACAGCACATAAGTTAAAACATGTTTTAAAATTAGATAACTAAGCCAGATACAACAGTTGAGCGACTGTGCTAGAACCATGGAACCCAGGAATGCCTAACACCTTCTCCTGGATTAACAGAATTACTTACTCGGATTTCTATTTCGCGGACTGTTAAACATAGTCATTCTTTTCCTCGATTCGGGATTCAACCGGTGACTTGGGACACCATTAATCTCCCAAGTGGCAACTCTGTTTTTAATAAATATATCCCATTTCGGTTGTCCTTTAATTGAAAAAACTCCTTTACGCCCTTGCGGGGTGTAGGTAAAAAGGAGGTGTGATAGCTCTGGCAACTCTGATGGGGAAGCAAACCCAGAACTTCGGTTCAGGGTTTAAGAATTCGAGCTTAGAATAATTGTTATACTTGGCTTTATCTGATTTTCCTACATGTTTCATGCTAAATGTGCTAAATGTTTTACCGCTTTGATATTATCTGAGTTGGATATAAAACTGTTTCGAAACCCTTCTCTTCTCATCTCCGGGGATGTACTTACTGGTTGAGACTCCCTATTCTATTAGTGTCATACCTTAAAATAAGAAAGAAGCCGGACAAGTTACTAAGCCGGATGGCCTTTTGGTTCTCGGTACGTAGCCCCCTCCTCAACTCGAGTTGTCCGCTCGGGTACACAGTCTAGAACGTATACCTAGGTTTTGAACCTAGAATAACTTGACTTCATGCCAGATCCATAGTAGGAACGCTTATTTGCATCACGTGCATATGACTTAGGGGACTCAATACAGGGGTTGGGTCCGTCTAGGACAGGTAACCTGAAACGAAAAAGACCATCCTAATACATCTTACGTGTTGCGTGTACATTTATTTATCTCGGGCTCGCATGCTGACCGACTTTGAATATCTAGAAAAGTTGAAAAAAAAAGAGAAATAGCAGTGTAGAGAGTTATTTACCTATTTTAGAAAAACCAATGTCCAAATAGTGCCGAAACTCTGCCGGATTTTTGAGAAAAATAAAAGAAAAGAAAGAAAAGTGTTTTTATTTTTAAAATAGTTTGTTTTATTTGCCAATGGAAAACAAAAACGAAAAGAGTTTATTTTCAAAATAGCTTGTTTTAGGTGTCACTGAAAAAGAAAATATAAAAAGAGTCTTGTTTTCAGAAATAGTGTATTTGCCAACGGAAAAGAGTCTTGTTCTCAAAAATAGTTTGTTTATTTGCCCGAACTACGCCAGTTTGATTCTCACAGGGTTTGGGATACGTAGGCAACCCTCATCGGGTCCAACTTCCCTTTTGCAAAAGTAGCCAAAAACAACAAAAAATTTAATTTTGTCATGAATAAGTCAGGTGGGGCCATTTTTGTCTAAAACAAGCTGAATGTCCTTAAAAGGGCACCGGAAGGCTGTCTTTGCGAGAATAGCCACCTTGGTTCATTTTCAACGGTTAGCAGGCACAACCTTAAAATCTTCTTCCCGAAGTGCTGAAAGGCCGTATCTGCAAAACGGCTGTTTGTTTTAAATTAGAAATTTGAAAAAAGATCATGCCAATTTTTCCCTTTTAGTACAAAATAAGTGATTATATCACCTTAATAAATGTGCAGGATGAGCACGATTCAAAACGAACCTTTCTCAATCATGCATAAAATCCCTTTGGATTTGTGTCTGTGGTGAAATGATCTAGGAGGAGAAGGGCAAGATGAAGTCAAAAAATATTTGAAAGGGCTTACCGGTTTGTTGGAGATTGTGCCTCGGGGAGACATCATAAGAGCATTGGTCACATGCTAGGACCCGGCACATAATGTGTTCCATTTTTTAGACTTTGAACTCACCCCGACCTTAGAAGAAATAGCTGGCTATATCGGAAATGATGATGTTCCGTTAAGACACAAATACTTGGTTGCCCCGAGAACCGTAGCTGTGCACAGATTCTTAGACTCACTGAAGATAAGCAGGACGGTCCACAACACAGATTTGGCGAATGGCTTTTGTACTCCACACTTCATATACCACAGATATGGCCACATAAGAGGGTTCAATAACCCGGAAAACAAGATATGTAGCAAAGGAAACCGCCACAAATGGGAAGAACATAAACGTTTTGCTTTTATGGTGGTCTTTTTGGGGCTTTTGGTATTCCCGAGGAAAGATGGAAATATTGACATAAAGATAGTCGGGGTCGTCAACACTCTACTCACTCAAGCCAAAAGCACTCTTGCTCCCATGATATTAGCCGACATCTTCCGCGCTCTTATAGCCTGCAAAGCCGGAGGAGACTTCTTTGAGGGGTGCAATCTATTGTTGCAAATGTGGATGACCGAACACCTGTGCCATCGTCCTCAGTTCTTGAGTTATGGGTCTACAGAGAAAACCTGTATAGAGGAGTTTTATATGAGGATTAAGGGGGTCAGCTTTCCTGAAGGAGTCACGGAATGGACATCATACTTTCAGTCTCTCACTGCCAGTCAAATAGAGTGGACGTTCGGATGGTTACCTGTCGATGAAATCATATATATGCCAGCAGCGGGGCCGCACTTCCTCTTGATGGTTCTTAAGAGCATTTAGCCTTATGCTCCGTATCTTGTTTTAAGGCAACTCGGGCGATGCCAAGTAGTGCCAAAAGACGACGATCTTAGTGTCCAAGTGTTTGAGATTGGTCCTGATGGCCAGTTTACTGAAGCAAAGGTCCACCAGGTCTGGAGTGAATGTCAATACTTGGCGGCGAATACTTGTGTACGGAATCGATCTAAAGGAGAAGTGTCGGCTGAGTATCACGCCTGGTATAGAAGGGAAGTTGCATTTGGGAGGTCGGCCAAAAGACCTCACCTCCAGTATTTTGCCGAATCATCGCAAGAACAATGGGCCTGGTTAGCTAAAGAAAATGAATACAGAGCTAAAATAGGAGAATTGGAAAGGCAAGTCCGAGACCTTCAGTTTGAAAACAGTGTGCAAGCCGCAACCGATGAGGGTGAGAAGAAGAAATTGTCCAAAGAGAATGAAGCCTTACGAGCCCAAATCCAGAAGATGAAGATAGCGGCCAAAAATCCTGTTAGGAGTGCCAAGGATGCAAAACTTATAGACAATCTAAGACAAAAAGTGAATGACTGCAGTTTTGACCTCAATAAAGCAGAAAGGAAATTAGCAGGGGTTTGAAAACAATTGGCTAAAAAAGCGAAAGAACGGGCCCGCATGGTTATAATAGTTTAAATAAGAATACGATAATGAGTTCACGGGATTAAATAAAAGGGTCATTGCCACAAAGAATAAAATGATCAAACAGGCGAAAGAATTTAAGGTTGAAAGAGAGCAATGCTACATGGCGTTGGCACAATTAGAAATGGACTTGCAACAACTCCAAGAACAAAACCAGGTAGTCAAGCAGACTTTGGAGGCAGGACCCAACAGATAGGGCGCTTGCTTCATGTAAAGGGCAGAATCAGAGAGAGAATCTTAACCCTCACTACATTACTAGGAAGAGCCAAATGTGCGAGAACATGACTCGCACCACCTTCTTTGCATCGGTGATGATATTTGTGAAGAAAATAATGAGTGACTTGGACAGACTTCAAGGGGAACTTACATATAGGCCCGCGGCGAGACCGAACGACGTCCTGCGGGCACCGGGAGCTTTAATGTATTCATGATTGTCATTTGAGTCTGCATTTCCTTTTCTACTAGGGTTTGTCAGTTGTCTGAGTCTGTATTTTCTTTTCGTTAAAAGTCGGTCAGTTGATTGATTATGTATTTTCATTTAAAATAGAATAACGATGGTGGAGTCTGTAGTTCTTCTCTTCATTAGAGTCTGTTAGTTGTTTTAATCTGTCAGTTTTGAGTCTTTGTAATCGAAGTATTTGATATTAATGAAATTGAAAATCCCAAAACATTTTGCTTCTATTTTATATTTATTTTCATGAACTACGCTTGGTCTAATTCATGCGGGGTCATGATACGTAGGCAATCTCCATAGGATTCGACCGTAACCAAATGAGAGGGAAAACATGAGAGAAATAAGAAAAGAAAAGAGAGGAAAAACAAGAAAGAGAATGAAAGGAAAGAGGTGAAAAACAAGAGAGGAAAGAAAAACAAAAGAGAGAATAAGAAACCAAACGAAAGAAACAATGGCAAGCCATGAAGGAATGAGGGAATAAGAACAAAGAGGGAACAAAGGCAAGAGTGAAAAAAAGGGAAGAGAAAGAAGGAAAAGAAAAAGAAAAAGAAAAGAAAAAGAAAAAGAAAAATAAAAAGAAGTTGCAATTGGGAATAAGGAAAGCCGGGATGACGCAAGCAGTCGAGCAAATGCATAATAGAATCCATTAACTGTTTAGGTGCATTCATTCCCCAAACATGAGGTTATCAAATATGTTAATGCCCTAACCAAATAACCAAGTTGTTGTTTATATATTGAGTCCAGGCAGGTGGTTAGTTGGTTGGAATTCTGGCAACCCATTCCTACAACACCCGGTCAAAAGACAAATTGAACATGACAGGCTAGGAATCAGATACCAGTATTGTGGACCCATCAAAATAGGTAGAGGTGGTGGATGTTAATTCAATGAGGGAAGAAATGTATAAGTTGAGGCAGCAAATGGCCGAAAAGCATCAGGCTTGGGCTAAGGGGTAGCCGGCGCCAGTATATCCCGCCAATCCAGCCTATATCCCACCTTTGGCTCAGTCTTAAGAGCCTCCTACTGTGAATTCATCTCCAGCTTTCCCTTTCTACCAACAGAGCTATGGCACCACCTCCTACCCTCCCCAAGCTCCACCACCCAAACAAAACCCTCCTCCACCAATCACCCCTGTCTTTGTGGCGCCTCCACCTGTCACACTGCAAAGATCTTCTAGTGAGCCATTGTTTCAGGCTCACGACAGCCAGTACTATCCTCCTGAGCCTACCTTTGAAGCTCCTGAGCCATATTCCTACACCTCTTACTTTGAGCTCCTAGTGAAAACTAAAAAGCCGCTTAAGAACCCGGCGCAGGAAGAGATGTTTTGAAAAGTAAAAAGCCTGGAGCAATCCTTCAAGAACATGCAAAGATTGGGTGGCCAAGTCAGCGTGGCCTATAAGGATTTATGTCTGTTCCCGGATGTTCAGTTACCAGCAAGGTTCAAAATGCCTAAATTCGATCTGTATGACAGGCACGGTGACCCGGTAGCCCACCTGAGGGGATTCTGTAGCAAAATGAGAGGGGCAGGTGGAAAAGATGAGTTACTGATGGCGTACTTCAGCCAGAGTCTGAGTGGGTCTGCTTTGGAGTGGTATACACGACAGGACCACGATAGGTGATATACCCGGGATGACTTGGCACAAGCGTTCGCCTGCAATTTTCAGTACAATCTAGAAATTGTTCCAGATCGCCTGTGACTGATAAAACTCGAGAAGAAGCCCGGGGAGAGCTTCAGGAAGTATGGGTTCCGATGGAGAGAATAGGCCGCGAGGGTCGACCCACGAATGAAAGAAAGCGAGATGGTTGGTTACTTTTTACAGGCTCTAGAGCCGACTTATTTTGGTCACTTAGTAACAGAAATTGGCAAATCTTTTAATGAATTTGTGAAGATGGGAGGAATGGTTGAGGAAGGACTGAAATCCAATAAAATCATGAGCTATTCAGCGATTAAAGCAACCACCCAGGCCATCCAAAGCGGCACTGGGGGCATGTTTAGGAAAAAGAAAAAGGAAGAAGTTGCAACCGTTGAGTCCGGAGCTTGGTCCAGATCTAGAAGCGCGTCACCCTACTGCAAAAAACCCCGATCCCACCATCAAAATTACCCATACACTCCATATATCCCTCCACAACACTATTACCTACCACCAGATCCACATTTTTCCATCCACCATGCTCAAACTTATACCCAACCTCCGGCTCACGCGCAATGGCGTGCACTGGCTCCCCAAAACTCACCCAGCTCCACAAAACACATATCCACCCCCAAGAGCCTACAGAAACCCCCCCCGGAGCAGGTCACCGACCAAACCCAGCCTTAAAAAATGAGAGATTACAAAAGCAAAAGACTTTCACTCCACTGGGAGAATCATATACCACTCTTTTTCACAAATTGAGGCAGTTAGGTCTGTTGAATCCAATTGAGCCCAAAATGCCAAACCCCCTTCCTAGAAATATGGACCACTCAGTAAGTTGTGAATACTGTTTAGGGCCCCCCAGACATGATACAGAGAAGTGTTGGAAACTAAAAACAGCTATGCAGGAGCTCATTGACACTCGTCGGATCGAGGTTCAAGCCCCGGATGCACCAAATATTAACCAGAATCCGTTGTCGGCTCACCATGAGGCCCGCATAATTGAATTTATACACAAGGGAGGGGAGCCTAAGAAACCCCCGCAAACAGTAATGATGATCCGTGCTAGCGAAATCAGTTCAAGGGAAAAGATAACCAGTGGGAAAGCGGTGGTCCAGTTGAAAGGGGTGGACAGTAAGCCAGCAGTGGTAGCCGAGAAAGGGTCATCGAGCATTGCTGTAGTAAAACTAGAGCCGGTCAAAGTAGTGATACAAGGGGTAGCAAAAAAACCCGTGGTGGTTGTGAAGGGAGCTCGTATAGAGCCTGTTATTATAAAACTAGTAACTCAGTTGCCAGTGACCAACAGTAAAAGCCATTCCTTGGAGTTATGAACAGGTGGCGGTGACATATAAGGGGAAAGAAATCAAAGAAGAAGTCTGTGAGGCATAGGGTTTGACTCGTTCGGGAAGGTGCTTTGCCCCCGAAGAGTTAAGGAAAGCCAGGGTCCCCAAAGAAACCCGGTACCGGTTAAGAAGGCCATGACAGAAGAGGAAGCAGAAGAATTCTTAAAAAAGATGAAAGCGCAGGATTACTCTATTGTTGAACATTTAAGGAAGACACCAGCCCGGATCTCATTGCTTTCATTGCTTATCCACTCAGATGAGTATCGCAGGGCGCTGATGAAAATACTGAATGAGGCCCATGTCCCTGATAAGATCTCGGTGAATCACTTAGAGAAGATAGAAAATAAAATCTTTAAGGTGAATAGAGTGACCTTCTTCGATGATGAGTTGCCCGTAGAGGGCACGGAACATAACAAGGCTCTCTATCTGACAGTGAAGTGTGAGGATTCTGTAGTCACCCGAGTGCTGGTTGACAATGGGTCTAGTGCAAACATTTGTCCTTTGTCCACATTAAACAAGCTGAAGTTTAATGACGACAGAATTCATAAGAACAGCATCTGTATGCGGGGGTTTGACGGTGGGGGAAAAGATTCAGTGGGCGACATAATACTAGAATTGACAATCGGGCCAGTGGAGTTCACTATGGAATTCCAGGTACTAGATATGGCGGTCTCTTATAACCTCTTGCTGGGGCGACCATTGATCCACGCCGCCAAGATGGTTCCTTCTACATTGCATCAAATGGTCAAGTTCGAGTGGGAGAGACATGAGATTGTAGTGCACGGTGAAGACAATATGTGCGCTTTAAGTGATGCCATTGTGACTTTCATAGAAGTTGATGATGATAAAGGGCCGTGGGTCTACCAAGTCTTTGACACAGTCTCAGTGGAAAAGGTCCCAGAGGGGAAAAGCATCCCAGTTCCTAGAATAACAGCCGCAACTGTCATGGTGGCTTCAGAAATGTTAAAGAACGGATTCATACCGGGCAAAGGTCTGGGCACTGCTATTAAAGGCATTGTGCAGCCAGTTTGTCTTCCCAAGAATCTGGATACTTTTGGTTTAGGGTTTAAGCCCACAGCTGCGGATGTAACGTGGGCCCACAAAATAAAGAAGAGGGCATTGGTTCCTTCCCAAGCCAACCCCACGTCTATCCAGATCATTCATCAGGCCGGGTATCAAAAAGCAACTATTGTCAAAAGTTTCTGGGTCATTGATTGGTGCTGATGGAAACTTGGATAAAGGGTTTGAAAGGTTGTTCGCTGAGGTTAACATGGTTGAGGCCGGAGAAGGGTCAAGTAAGGCAAATGTGCAGTTCGTCGGACCACGTGCAAAAGTCAACAACTGGGAAGCTACTCCTCTTCCTACTCGGAGGGAGTCTTGGTAGTGAGTTTTGATTTTCTTTTGTTGTTGTCTGGATTATTCCAGGGTTTGTAATTCAGATATTATGTTCCGTCCAGTTGGATGTGTTAAAGCCCTGTTATCTTTATATTCAATGAAATGCAATTGTCTTTCTTTCTTCATTCTTAATTTTGTTTCCATTTTCTTTTCTTCTCTGTACAGTTCTTTTTATGCTGATATCAATGACATGACATGCATGAGGAATCTTTGGCCCAGTTTTAAAAGCCCATCTAACTCGAAAATAATAATACAAAAAATTGAGCGTGATGATGAGTAGGAATATGATGATGACGAGGCCTATGAAAAAAATTAGTAAGGAATTAAGCCATTTTGAGGAAAAACCCAAACCTAACCTAAATGACACGGAAGCAGTTAATCTAGGGGACCAAGATAATGCCCGTGAAACTAAAATAAATGTTCATCTGGGACCACAACTCAAGGAGGAGATAATCAAAACGTTGTTCGAATAAAAGGATATTTTTGCATGGTCGTATGATGATATGCAGGGTCTAAGCACTGACTTAGTGGTTCACAAATTGCCCACTGACCCGGCACTCCCTCCTGTCATGCAGAAGCTGAGAAAGTTCAAAATAGATATAAGTGTAAAGATAAAAGAAAAGATCATCAAGCAGTTCGATGCGAAAGTCATTCGGGTCATGCGGTATCCCACCTGGTTAGCCAACGTTGTGCCTGTGCCAAAAAAGGATGGCAAGACAGGGTGTGTGTTGATTATCGGGATCTTAACAAGGCAAGTCCAAAAGACAATTTCCCACTGCCGAACATTCACATATTGATTGATAATTGTGCCAAATATGAGATTGGTTATTTTGTGGATTGTTATGCGGGGTACCACCAGATCTTAATGGATGAGGAGGATGCAGAAAAGACGACATTCATCACGCCGTGGGGAACATACTATTATCGGGTCATGCCATTTGGTTTGAAAAATGCTGGGGCAACCTATATGAGGGCGATGACAACAATATTCCATGATATGATACACAAGGAAATCAAGGTGTACGTGGATGATGTGATCGTGAAGTCTAGAAAGCAGTCTGACCATGTCAGGGACCTGAGGAAGTTCTTTCAAAGGTTTTGCAGGTATAATCTTAAGCTCAATCGTGCAAAGTGCGCTTTCGGAGTGCTATCTGGAAAGTTGTTAGGGTTTATAGTCAGTCACCGAGGTATTGAACTAGACCCGTCAAAGATCAAAGCTATTCAGGAATTGCCACCTCCGAGGAACTAGACTGAGGTGATGAGTTTGTTGGGGAGATTGTTCATTGCTCAGCTCACGAAAACTTGTGAGCCAAACTTCAAAATGTTAAAGAAAGATGTTGCGGTCAAGTGGATAGATGAATGTCAGGAGGCTTTTAATAAGATAAAGGGGTATTTGTCGAACCCACCCGTGTTGCTCCCGCCAGAACCAGGGAGGCCTTTGATTTTATATTTAACGGTTTTGGATAATTCATTTGGCTATGTACTGGGGTAACACGATGTTACTGGAAGAAAGGAGTAGGCTATCTATTATCTCAGTAAGAAATTCACGTCTTACGAGGTTAAGTATACTCATCTTGAGAGAACATGTCGCGCACTAACTTGGGTTGCACAGAAGCTGAAACATTACTTGTCATCTTATACCACTTAACTCATATCTCGATTGGATACATTGAAGTATATCTTTCAGAAGCCTATGCCTACAGGGAGGCTTGCAAAGTGGCAGATCCTGCTGACAGAGTTTGACATTGTCTGCGTGAATCGAACCGCAATGAAAGCACAGGCCTTGGTGGATCATTTGGCCGAGAATCCAGTTGATGAGGATTATGAACCTTTGAAGACTTATTTCCCTAACGAAGAGGTGATGCACATTGATGAGTTGGAACAAGTTGAGAAGCCGGGATGGCAATTTTTCTTTGATGGGGCTGCCAACATGAAAGGCGTGGGGATAGGAGCAGTACTTATTTCCGAAACAGGGCAGCACTACCCTGTTACAGCTCAGCTTTGTTTCTATTGTACTAACAACATGGCAGAATATGAGGCATGTATCTTGGGTCTGAGGTTAGTTGTAGATATGGGTGTCCGAGAAGTCTTGGTCATGGGTGAATCGTACCTACTGGTTCACCAAATTCAAGGAGAATGGGAAACACGAGACTTGAAGCTTATACCGTACCGACAATGTTTGCATGATCTTTGTCAACAGTTTCAATCGATAGAGTTCAGGCACATTCCAAGGATTCATAATGAGGTGGCCAATGCGTTGGTTACTTTAGCATTAATATTGCATCATCCGGATAAGGCTTACATGGACCCTCTGCAGATTCAGGTATGCGATCAGCATGCTTATTGTAATGTGGTTGAAGAGGAACTTGACAGCGAGCCATTGTTTCATGACATCAAGGAATATATCAGGATGGGGGTGTATCCGGTACAGGCCACAAGTGACCAGAAAAGAACAGTTCGACGGTTGGCGAGTGGGTTTTTCTTTAGTAGAGGAGTGTTGTACAAAAGAACTCTAGATCTCGGACTGTTAAGATACATTGATGCGAGGCAGGCCACAGCTATCATGACTGAGGTACATTCTGGAGTTTGTGGACCGCATATGAGTGGGTACGTTCTGGCAAAGAAGATTCTCCGAGTGAGGTATTACTGGCTTACTATGGAGCGATATTGCATTAGTTACGTACGCAAATGTCATCAGTGCCAAGTTCATGGAGACTTGATTCATTCTCCACCATCAAAATTACACACGATGTCCGTACCGTGGCCTTTTGTTGCATGGGGCATGGATGTCATTGGGCCAATTGAGCCAACAACGTCAAATGGGCACAGGTTCATTTTGGTGGCTATAGATTATTTTACCAAGTGGGTAGAGGCTAAAATGTTCAAGTCCGTAACCAAGAAAGCTGTGGTGGATTTTGTGCATTAAAACATTATCTATCGGTTTGGGATATCAAAGCTGATCATTACGGACAATGGAGCTAATCTCAATAGTCATTTGATGAAACAGACATGTGAGCAGTTCAAGATTACCCATCGCAATTCTACCCCATACCACCCTAAGGCAAATGGTGCGGTTGAAGCTGCCAACAAGAATATAAAGAAAATACTTCGGAAAATGGTAGAGGGTTCTATACACTGGCATGAAAAGCTGCCTGTTGCATTATTGGGGTATCGCACCACTGTTCGAACTTTAGTCAGGGCGACTCCTTATTCACTGGTGTATGGCACCGAAGCAGTGATACCCGCAGAAGTGGAGATCTCGTCCCTTCGAATTATCGCGGAGGCTGAGATCGATGATGATGAGTGGGTAAAAACCCGCCTGGAACAGTTGAGTTTGATCGATGATAAAAGATTGGCATCAATATGTCATGGCCAATTGTACCAACAAAGAATGGCAAGAGCGTACAACAAGAAAGTGCGTCCGAGGAAGTTTGAAGTGGGACAGTTAGTGCTGAGATGTATTTTGCCTCATTGGGCGGAAGCAAAAGGAAAGTTCACCCCAAACTGGCAGGGGCCATTTGATTTAATGAGAGTGTTGTCTAATGGTGCACTATATTTGACAGATGTAGAAGGAAAATGTGTAGAAATGGCTATCAATTCCGATGCGGTCAAAAAATACTATGTATGATTTCTTTGTTTAATTGTATTTGTTTGTATTTGGCATATTTTGAAGATTGAAATGACGAAGGAGTTTTGTTCTGCTATCTAAACACTTTATCCTTTGTTACCCCTTTGAGCCTTGTTTATTTTCTTTCATACCCCTCTTTCGGAATCAATGGCACAATTCAGAAATCCAAGTGCAGAGGATAAGTAAGTGAAAAGAAAGGAAGGAAAGAAAAGAAAAGAAAAGAAGAAGAAAAATGAAAACAAAAGAAAAGAAAAAAAAGGGTAAGGAAAAGAAAAATGCAAAAAGAGAAGAAAAAGAAGAACAGAAAACAAAAGAAAAGCAGAGAAAGAAAAATCACAGCAACAAAGTAATTTCTATGACATGAACTACGTTCGACTTGATTCCGAAAGGATACGTAGGCAGCCTCTCTCTGGAGTTCAGTCACACCAAAATAAAAATCCAAAAGTCCCCAAGCAAGAAACTGGGGCAGAAGTTGTGGTTGTTGTGAGAAATCTGATTCCGAAAGTTGTAGTTTTAACCCATTTTGAATTGTTTTTGAGCCTTTGATACCCTTTCTTTCTAACCTATCCAGAAGCCATGTTGTGGTCCAAAAAAAGACCTCCCGATTAGTCTTCGATAAATGCCAAGTCAAGAAGGAAAAGATAATTTATGACTGGGCCAAAACTCTAGTTCAAGCATGAAAGATAAAATATGAGAGAGTCTTATTGGTGAAAACCTTCACAGGCACCGTAAGGTGACGAGAGTTGAGAGAAATTGAAATAAGAGAGTCTTACTGGTGAAAATCCTTATGGGCACCTTGAGGAGAAAATGAGTTAAGAAGAATCAAATGAGAGAGGTCTGTTGGTGGAAAACTATTTCGAAGCACCGTAGGATGAACAAGGTCAAGGTTTGGGTAAAGTAATCAAGTTATGGAAATTCTGAGGCAACAAGGTATGGCAATTGGAAGTTGGTTGGTTGGAAGATTGGGCCGGTTAGTCCGAAATGCATGTCATGATCATTGGTACCAGCTGTTCCGGTTAGATAAGTTTATTTTCCTTCTCTTTTAGCAGTCATCCGGTTTTGGATTCTTCGTATCCTTAGCTCACAAAGTCGTTGCATTTCATTTTCTTTTGGGGTTTATATGTCTAAAGATGTTTCAATGTTAGTGTTGTTCAAAGCAAGTGAAAAGGGATTTCAAAGCTCACTACCAGCTTCCAAAATTGCAAAGCACAGCATGGTCAGGACATATTAAAGACAGCATGATGAAAGGTGGAGTACATGGAATCACCGGAAGTTTCATCCGTTGAGTGATTGGGTAATGTTGTGGGAAATGCAAAGATTTAGATAAAGGGGTCAGAGGTGTGAAACAATAACATGGGTATAGAACAATTGGATTGTCGAAGGTCAGGGGGTTGGAAGGCCAGTCAGAAAGGCAAGCGGTTCAGGGCTAGTTCGGGGAAGTCAGTCAAAACAGAACAACGCAGCAGAAAGATATTTAGCAAGAATTCCATCAACTAACCACCATTTTTAAATTTACAAAACTTTCTTTGATTGAAACAAAGGCAGAAAATTCGGTTGTTTCGGAGAAACTCTCCATAAGGAAAAAACAAGCATTAATCAGCTTCCAAACTGGGGGAGAAATTTTCTTTGTTTTGTCTATTTTGTTAAAGTCAGGAGCCCGCCTGGAGAACAGAGGCATACAATTCAAGTTTGAGCAATCAGGAGCCCGCCTAGAAAACAGAGGTGTTACAGTTCAAGTTTTAATTTTCAAACTCTTATTAGTGACTGGTAATATGTTAACTGGGGCAGAAAATTTTCCTTGTTTTGTCTATTTTGTTGAAGTCAGGAGCCCGCCTAGAGAACAGAGGTATATATTTTCAAGTTTGAAGTCGGGAGCCCGCCCGTATAACAGCGGCATCTATTTTCAAGTGTTGAAGTCGGGAGCCCGCTTGTATAACAGAGGCATGCATTTTCAAGTTTTTGAAGTCGGGAGCCCGCCCATATAACAGAGGCATATATTTTCAAGTTTTGAAGTCGGGAGCCCACCCATATAACAGAGGCATATATTTTCAAGTGTTGAAGCCGGGAGCCCACCCGTATAACAGAGGCATACATTTTCAAGTTTTGAAGTCGGGAGCCCGCTCGTATAACAGAGGAATACATTCAAGTTCAGCAGTCGGAGGGAAAGGAAAACATATCAGTTTACAATTCGAAGCAGCAACAATGGATTTTTCTGAGAGAACACAAGACAACAAGGCAACAAGAAATGCAAGGGCGATTTTGAAGATATAGATAAGATTTTTGTAATTCACAGATCATAGCTTAGGCTAGTTTCTTTTATTGTTGACATGGTGTAATAAGGGAGATCAGCAAGCAGTAGCAGTAGTAGTAGCAGCAGCAACAGTGAAATCATAGCTTTATGGTAGTACCAGCTACCAGACATTCCCAAACTACACTGACCTGATTCCTTTTTAGCCAAGGATATGTAGGCAACCTCAGAAGTAGGGTGCGGTGAACTCTTTCAAAAAATGCTTCACACGGAATATTTGAACGGGCAAAAATCACTCGTTTCCGCTCAATTATCTTTGCATGAAAACTCTTCGTGTCTCCGAGCAAAGAGGGGCAGCTGTGAGCACGTGATTTTTGCCCTATATGAATTATTCCCAGAAATTCAAACAAAATAATTTCTTTCGTTATTTTGCAATTTTGTGGTTTGTGATATTTCATGTTAATTGTTTGCATTTTGGTTGTGCATTTTAATTCAAACAAAATTGTGAAAGTATGCATTGCATTTAGGTTTAATTTTACATATTTTGGGAATCAATTAATTAGGAGTTTTACAAAAATAGTTACTCTTGCTTCAATTTTAATTTTTGGAATTTTGGTAGTTTTTCTTTTAATTTGGTATTTGATTATTTTGTGACAATTATTAGAGTTAAATAATTGGGTTTGGTAGGTTGATTCAGTTTTAATTCAAGTTTTTTTTTAGTTTAATTTGGAAAGAAAAGAAAAGGAAAAAGAAAAGAAGAGGAAATTAAAACAATAAACTACCTAGTTTTGGGCCAAAATCAAGCCCAATTTCGCCCCAGAACCGGACCAAAATGCCTAGCTCAATTATATTGACCAATCCGGTCTAGCAAAGGATCAAAACGACATTGTTTTTGTAGAACAAATCTGAGCCGTCTAGGTTCTTTTGATCGAACGGTCAAGAAATGATTCCCCATGGTATAAATATGTCCTAACGCTACCCCACCCCCTCAGACCCACCTTACCCTCTCATCTCTATCATCTCTCATTAAGAACCCTAGAGCCTGCCGCCCTATTACGCTCCGTCTCGCCAGCATTGAGGACGGAAACTACTCCAATAACACCTAAAATCACACCAGAGCACCCCCTTCCGTCCCTTATCATGAATCTGTTAGTCCTTTCTCTCAAATACCACTGGAACCCCTCGAATCTGCAAAATACTAGTCACCGGGCGGCGCCGCCACCCAAACCCTACCAAAATCACACCCCATACTACCCTCACCCTCCTCTTTCTAAATCCCTAAACCTATTCCTCAAATCCCCACCAAGCCACTCGAATATGGAATTGAATAAGAGGCAGCAAAACCCTAAGTTCCCCAAATTCCGCTAAATTCACACCACGTGCTTTCCTCGCTTCCCTCGTTCCTAATCTATCATCAATGTCATTAAAATTTCACCCAAGGTGCTCGAATTTCAAATCACAGAAGCGGTAGAACCCTAGAGCTTCACAAGTGAGTTTTTTTTTACTTTCTCTTCTTCACGAGTAATCAACTTAGGTTTTGTTTGCACTTTTGAATCAATAATTGAATCTGTTTTGCTCTGTGTTGATGTGTTCGTTTAATCAGTAGCATGAGCTTTTTCTTTTTAATTTTTGTTATGTTTGATTTTTCTGTTAGTAAAATTAGTTGAAGCATATTTTTTGTTGTTAATCCGTAGTTAGTGTTCTAGGTCTGGAATTTTGATTAGTTTAGTGTGATTAATACTTCTACCTGTTTGGCTTTTCTTGTGTTTACCAATAACTGAATTCTTCTTTTCATACTGATTCTGTGTTGTCAATTGCTAAGTTTGTTGATTGCTAATAGATAATAGTAGTTGTTAATCCGAAAATCATTAGTTAGTTAGCGTTAATATGTGGGCTGAAATTTGTGTAGCGGATTAGTTTTCAGAATTGTCAGTTTGACCTCAATTAATTAGAGAGTTTAGGGTAATTAACATAAGTTGGTATTATTAGGGTACAATTCAGGGTACTGTAGGTATTTTACTTAAGGGACATTGTAATGACAGGGAATGGAACTCCCTAGAAGGTTCTAGATAGGGTTCAAAACAGACTTTTAGAAAGTTAGTGGCTATAACTTGAATAACAAGTCAGGAAATGAAGGACTAAATAGTTAAAGTCTGAAAATAAAAGAGGGGGCAAGAAGGTAAATGAAAATATGAAAATTTCCCTTAGCTTTGCCTATAAAAAGGCATGCCTAGTACCTTAATTGACAAGTTTTCAGCATCTGAAAAATTCCCCCTAAAAGCTTTCTGCAAGTTCCCACAATCTGAAATTTGAATTTCAAATTCAAAACCCAATCTGAAAGTTTTAGAGTTAGAGAAATTCATCTTAGATCTTAGCTTCTTCAAAAAAAAAAAAAAAGAAGTAAAAGCAACAGAAAACTTCAAAAAAATACTGTTACATTGAAGTTTCCTTAGATTAATTTCAAGTTCAGCTGTTAAATCGAGTTCCTAAGTGTTCCTGGTTTGGGTTTCAAATTCCTGTGGGTTTATTTAAGCTGTTCTGATTGTTTCACTGGTTGATTTGGTATTAAAACACTTCCTGGGCTTTGTTTGACACTGTTGCTAGACTGTACACTCGAATTTGAGCTGCTGCTTTGCTATTTGCTACTGATTCTCATTCTTCTTATTGTACTTTGACTCTAGGTACACATCCTGAGCTCATTTTGATGTATATCACAAGCTGAAAGTGAAATGAAGTTGTTACTTGAGTTTTGTTGTAGAGTTTGATTGTTTTACCGCTTATCATATGTCCATTCGACTAATCAGGACTGTAATGGGACTATATAGACTGTATTTGACATTTGGACTGTTTATCAATAGTTTGTGAATGCATTTGTTAGTAGTTGTTGATTTGTGCTAGTGAACATAGCATCAGTTAGTTTCAAGGGTTAAAGTTAGAAAGTAATAAGAATTGAAAGATGGTTTTTAGACTCAAATACTGAAATGCACAGGAAATGTTAAACTTATATTTAACACATGAAGTTTCAGTTTAATTTTTAGTATTTCTGGTTCTGAGATAAAAAAATATCGTTTAATTTGTTAAGTTTGTTTGTTTGAATTTGATATTTCAATTTTGTTAGTAATTATTTTGGTTTAATCATTGCCGTCTGAATATTGTAGTAATACATTTAGTTAGACATAATCTTAGTATGAAACTGGAATCAAAACAATCCGTATCCCGTTGATTTGAGTATGTGTACATCGCTTTCCCTCATTACAAAATTATTGAACACACTTAGAACAACTTGAAGTAACTTCAGTGGATTTTTTTTAATCGAATGAGGTTCTGTTTGGTTTAAAGATCAGGGCTCAACAACCTATTTTTGAGTAGGTTGGGCCTTAGTTCCTCTGACGCGCGGCCCAGGTCCAGTTCTGATTCCCTTTTCGTTTGGTCCTGGGCCAAGGCCTATGACTGGCGGGTTTGTTTTGTGTAGACCTGGATTGTAATTCTTCTTCTTTGGGCTTATCTCGGAGCCTAATGGCTTGAATTTAGTTCAGAACTATCACTTGATTTGCATTAGGCCAGTAGCAAATTAATTGGGCCTTCTGGAGACATTGCTCAATAGAAAAGTCATAGACCTTCTAGGATATCCTTTAAAATAAACGAGGTGCGCCGCGCCAAATAAAATCACAAAATGCGTGGCCCTCTTAATTGATTCTATAAATATTTAGATCTCAGGACGTGCCATTTAGCGAATTTCATGGTTTCCCGCAAAGTTAATAATACGCTAGTTGCTTTAGGCCCGGCATTTAATAATATTACCTTCCTAAACTCTGGTGCACATTTATGTGACCCCAAATCCAAATCTCACGAAGTTGAAATGTGTCAAAAACCGCGGGTGCATTTATGTGACGCGGTTCGAGACGTATTTTTACGACGTTGCAATTCTCTTTTTAAAAATAATAATAAAAGCGGTTTAAAGGTAAAAAGCACATAAGTTAAAACATGTTTTAAAATCATATAACTAAGCCAGATACAACAGTTTAGCGACCGTGCTAGAACTACAGAACCCGAGAATGTCTAACACCTTCTCCCGGGTTAACAGAATTCCTTACTCGAATTTCTTGTTTGCGGACTGTTAAATAGAGTCATTGTTTTCCTCGATTGGGGATTCAACCAGTAACTTGGGACACCATTAATCTTCCAAGTGGCGACTGTAAATTTTTAATAAACAAATCCCGTTTTGATTTTCTTTAATTGAAAAAACTCCTTTACGCCCTTGCGGGGTGTAGGTAAAAAGGAGGTGTGACAATGGTGTGCCCGTGTCTATCATTTTTGATCGAGGTAAGAAATTCACCTCGCACTATTGGAGCGCAATACAATATGATTTGGGCATGTAGGTTGAGTTGAGCACAACATTTTATCCTTAAGTGGATAGGTAGTCCGAGCGCACTATTCAGATATTGGAGGATATGCTCTGTGCTTGTGTTATAGAGTTTAGAGGTTCTTGGGATCAGTTATTTCCACTTGTAGAGTTTTCCTACAACAATAGTTACCAGTCGAGCATTCAGATGGCTCCCTATGAGGTATTATACTGTAGGCAGTGCCGATCGCTAGTTAGATGCTTCGAGCCGGGGGTGGCTTGATTGTTAGGTTTCGATTGGTAAATGATGCTTTGGATAAGGTCAAGATTGTCTTCGCACAGCTCAGTCCCGATAGGAGAGTTATGATGGCCATAGAGTTTGTAATGTTGCATTCATGGTCGGGGAGAGGATGTTGCTCGGGTTCCACCCATGAAGGTATGATGAGATTCAGAAAGAAGGGCAAGTTGAGCCTTAGGTATATTGGACCATTTGAGATTTTTCAGAGAGTGGGAGAGGTGCCTTAGAAGCTCACACTACCACCCAGTCTATCAGTAGTTCATCTGGTATTCCATGTGTCCATGCTTCGGAAGTACACAACAATCTGTCCCACGTGTTAGACTTCAGCTATGTCCAGTTGGACAAGGATTTGACTTATGAGAAGGAGCTGGTAGCTATTCTAGCCCGGCAGGTTCGTCAATTGAGGTCGAAGAGTTATCCTTTGGTTCAGTGCAATGGAGAGGCCAGCCCATCGAGGAAGCTACTTAGGAGTCAGAGTTAGACATGTAGAGTATATATCCCCCCACCTTTTCACCAGTCCAGGTACTTTTCTATGTTCGTTCGAGGACGAACGGTTATTTTAGAGGTGGAGAATGTGATGACCTGATAGGTCATCTTATGTTTTAGAACCTAATTCTACACTCTGAAGTCTTAAATACCTCATTTTACCCCCTCATAGATTTGCGTGTGCAGTCCGGGCATGTTTTCAGAAAGCTTTTATGTTAAAATCTGAGAAAATGTGAAATTTTTGCCTTAAAATCCATTTGAGTTTACTTTGGTAAATGTTTTGAGCAAACAAACACGTATTCATGTATTGGCAGTCCCGGTGGGTCCACGTCCTAATTTGGGACTTGGGCGTATGCTCGGAATCGAATTCTAAAGTCCCTAGCCCGAATTATCACAGTTTGTTTAAATTTGAAAGTTAAAAGCTTAATGACTTTGCAATGTTTGACCAATGTTTGACTTTTTGGATATCGAGTACGTATTTTAGTTCTGGAACTTGGTATAGCCCCAATGCTATATTTATGACTTGTCTGCCAGATTTGGTGAGAAATGGAGTTGGTTTGATGTGATTTGGACGTCTGGTTGTGAAATTAGAAGTTTATAAGTTTTCTAGAGAATTTACTTGGATTTGATGCTCAATTTATAGTTCTAGGTGTTATTTTGGAAATTTGATCGTGCAAGAAAGTTTGTATGATATTTTTATACTTGTGTGCACATTTATTTTAGAGCTCCGTGGGCTCGGGTTAGTTTTCGATAGGCTACGAAGTGATATTTTACTTAGAACATTGCTGATGTGCATTAGTTTTTGGTGCAGGCCTCAGACTTCGCAATTACGAGGTCAGGCTTCGCATTTGCGGCCACTGATGGATTCGCATTTGCGAGCTACTCACTGTATTTACGAAGAGTAGCTAGGGCACCTCAAGTCCGCATTTGCGAACAAAGCTTCGCATTTGCAAGGTCATCTTACTGATTTGTTTAGTGAGAAAGGAAGACAATCATACATGAAGAACAGATAGGAACCCCCAAAGCCTCCATCACTAAAACGAATAGTTAATGTCATAACTAGAGGAGACGAGGTCAATGGAGTGACATATATAGCTACAAAAAGAAGCCAAAGGTCACTGCCACTCACCGGAAGCGAGTTTGCCATGTCTTGGATAGCGACATCATAACATTCAATGATGAAGATGCGGATGGCTTGATGATTCCTTACAATTATGCACTGGTAATATCCTTGCTTGTACATGATAATGTAAAACGAGTTTTGATTGATCCAGGTAGCTCACTAAATATCATTTTACTGAGGGTGGAGAATGAAATGCAAGCTAATGATGAGGTCATACCAAAAGCACGAACCTTGTCTAGGTTTGATAATTAAAGCGTAGTTACGAAAGGGGACATTGTACTTGCCACATTTGTAGAAGGGGTCATCAAGGATACAAAGTTCCATGTGATATATGTGTATATGGCCTACACGATGATTCTGGGAAGGCCATGGATTTATAATATGGATGTTGTCGCATCTACTTTGCATCAAGTCATCAAATTTCATTCACACTGGGAAATCCGTCGAATCCGTAGGGACCAACAAGCTTCACGAAGTACTAACTCGGTGGTGTTTGCAAGCACACGAACCAATAATTCAGATGCAGAATAGAAATTATAGGATTCAGTTGAGGATGCTACTATTAAAATCTCAACTGAAGACACGCTAGGGAAACTGATGTTGACTTAAGTCCGATGTGATCAACATCTTGAGCAAAAATGAGATAAAACAACCATCGAGGAGCTCGAAGCCGTAATATTATTTGACCACTGGCCTCACAAGAAAGTTTACATGGGAGCAAATTTGAGCCTCAGGATGAAAGGTAAGTTAATTGAAATTTTACGTGCTAACATAGATTGTTTTTCCTGGTTGAACTCAAATATGACAGGTATACCACCGGAGGTAATGACTCATAAACTGAATGATGATCCATTATACTCGCTTGTCAAGCAAAAGAAAAGGAAGCAAGGATCCTTCAAAAATCAAGTGATCTAGGATGAGGTACAAAAGCTTTTGAAAATTGGTTCAATACAAGAGGTAAAATACCCTAACTAGTTAGCTAGTACCGTTGCGGTTCCAGAAAAAGAACGAAAAATGGCAAGTTTGTGAACACTATACTAATTTAAATAAGGCATGTCCTAAAGATTCATTTCCTTTACCGTATATAGATCAACTAATTAATTCTACCGCAGGTCATGAATTTTTAAGCTTTTTAGATGCGTACTCAAGTTATAACCAAATAAAAATGGACCTTCTACATGAAGAAAAAACTTCCTTTATTGCAGAAAGGGGGACTTATTTTTATAAAGCCATTCCATTTGGCTAGAAAAATGCTGGAGCCACATATCGAATATTGGTGAAAAAAATATTTCAACATCTGGGAAAAATCAAGTCAACATAGGCAGAGATCATTTTCAACACTTTTCAGACACCTTTGAAATTCTCCGCAAGTATAATATGAAGCTAAATCCGGAAAAATGTGCGTTGGCATGGCTTCAGGTCAGTTTTTAGGTTTTCTTGTTTCTAACAGGTATTGATGTAAATCCTACACAGAGCAAATCTATTAAGGAAATACTAGATATACTCATGAGAAAGAAAGAAATGCAGAGATTAATAGGTAGGATAGCAGCTATGGGAAAGTTTATATCAAAGTCATCGAAAAAAGGTTTTAAATTCTTTTCAGTATTGAAAAAGCAGAATTAGTTTGAATGGACTGTTGAGTGCCAACAAGCTCTCAAAGACCTAAAGTCATATCTATCGAATCCACCTTTGCTGGCCAAACCAAAAGATGGTGAAATATTGCACATTTACCTCGTTGTGTTAGAAGTAGCGGTAAGTGCGGTGTTAGTACAAGAAGATAAAGATAAACAATCCCAAATTTATTATGTTAGTAAATTTTTACTAGATGTAGAAACACAATATCCACATTTGTAAAAGCATGCTTTAGCATTAATTATGACATCTAGGAAGTTACGACCTTATTTTCAATGTTATCCTATTTTTGTTATAACTACGTTATCTCTGAGGAATATATTGCATAAACAAGAATTATCAAGTAGATTAGCTAAATGGGAAATATAACTCAGTGAGTATTATATCAGTTATGGTTGCACGAAGGAAGTCAAGATATATAAAACAAACTTACGTGTAAAGTTCCATTTTTCTAGAAAATACATGTTTTCTTCACCCACTAACCCACTAATGGGGGAAGCAACAAAATGGGAGTACTATCCACAACCATGGTCATCCTCGGGGCTAACTAACACTCTTTTACTTCTAGACACGAGGGAAAAGACTCATTCACGAAACAACTTGTGGGAGTAAAGATGAAGTAAGGGACGAAAGGTAAAAGGAAAAGAGACCAAATCCGATAAATAACAAAGGCATGCGATCTTCCTCCACACGATGGGGCTAATCTGGACAAGATACACATTAAAATAATGAAAAAACTTGATGATCATTGGATCACTGAGAGGCTTAAACCCTAAAGTGAAAGGGTAGGTAGAAGAAAAAGAAAACTCGGCATGGTAAGAGGTGATTCTTTGATTAGCACTAGGGATTAAAACTAGAAAATCTAGTTTCCAATGACATTCTCGTCGAACTAAGGAAAGAATGCCAGGAGTGATTAAACTTGGGTAAAGTTCAACAGGGTTAAGGAAGCTATAGAGGAGACTTGATTCCTCGTGGTCTCACGATTTGACACAAGAGAAAATTCTCGAGGAACAATCTTAGCAACCGTAGGCTCTCGCACAAGTTCATTCAGGTCTTTATTTCTAGAAGAGGATTTAGGGGTCAGAGGATCCCTAGGTTTAGAAGAAGATGGCCTGGCAGAACCACTTTTGAGAAAAGTAACCACGAGTATATAATGAACCAAGGCTATGAAATCTACCACCTCTCCTACTTCTAGTAGGGGAAGTAGAAGGAGCATGCTCGTCGATGATCACAACTTTGTGAGGGTCTAGTGTTAATGAAGATATGTTCAATAAAGAAAATACAGAGAAAACGTACCGAGAATGACTAAGAAAATGGATACAAAAGTAAGAATGTTTCAAGAAATCAAAAGTATGAAGTATTTATAAGGAGGTACGTCAATCTTTAAAAATTGGTCATTACGAAGTGTCATAATAGAACCGTCACTTCGTGATTGATGCAGTCGCAGAAAAAACCTTAAAAATTTATAACGACCCGACTGATTATTTGGATAATTTAAGTTCTGATTAGCGGCATAAGTTCTTTAAAAGCTTCATATTATGTGTATCTACTAGCGTGTATGGTTGAATTCAGTTACTGGAGGATTCAGAATCGAATTGGAAGAAGGATTCTAGTTTTGGAAGTTTAAGAGGTAAGAATTTGGCCGGAATTTGGACTTTTGAGTAAATAGCTCCGAAATGGTTTTTGGATGATCTCAATAGCTTTGTATGGTGATTTTTGACTAAGGGGCATGTCTGAATTTGGATTTGGAGGTTTATAGGGTAATTTGAGGCATTTCAGCGAAAGTTGAAAAAGTTGAAGTTTGGAAAATGGAGAAGTTTGACCCATAGTTGACTTTTTTGATATCGAGGTTAAAATGCAATTCCGAGTGTTGGAACAACTTCGTCTTGTCATTTGAGACTTGTCTGCAAAATTTGGCGTCATTCCTGGTTAGTTTGATTGGTTTCAGCATGAGTTTTCAAAGTTGGAAGATTTTGAAGTTAATAGTTCGATTCATGCCGTGATTTGCATTTTGGGTGTTGTTTAATATGTTTTAAAACCTCGACCTAGTTCATGTTAGGTTATAGAACTTTTTTGTGTGTGCAGACGGGGTCCCGGGGACCTCGAGTATGTTTCGAACGAGTTTTGGATGTTTTGCATTGTTTCGGAGCATGTCTGATTTCTGATGTTTTAGCACCTGTGACCTTAGAGTGCAGGTGCGGCTCCGCTTCTCTGTGAGCCCGGCCTCTTCTGTGGTCATGAAGGCCTAGGAGTTTGCTCGCTTTTGCTGAGGTTGACACGCAGGTGTGATGGCCACATTTGGGGTGTAGCGATTGCACATACGGAGAAATCTCGCTCCTGTGATTTCCCTTTTCACATCTGCGGTGCTGCTGATGCGACTGTGTGGGGGACTTCTCCTTAGTATTTGAGTCTTCTATGCTAATTATAGTCCGTGTACACGAGGTAACGATTGTGCGCTCGAACTTATTTGTGGAAATTGGCCCTTATGGTTCTTAGGTCCTTATATTCACTGTGTATGAAGTTGTTCGTGATACGTTTGAGTTCCTATTTGCTGTTTTCACTTTTGCACGCTTCAATTAGAATTATTTGGTTTAGGATTCACTCTTATTGTCTATTTGACTCTTATTTGAGTTAACTAAAGAGTTTGCCTCTTCTATCATCATGCTATCTTTTCACAACTGTTCATCTTTAATTGAAATTATTACTATCTCATCTTATAATTGTTAGTCTTAATTGGAGTTATGATTATCTTCTGCTGCCTACCATTATTTGAATTGTTGAATATCTTTCGCAAATTTCTCAACCTGAAAAGGAGTTTAGATAACCTATATCTTAGTTGACTTGCCTTTATTTGGGACTATTAGACTCGTGTTGGCTTCCTTATTGTTGACTTGTATATTGCGGGATTGTTTCTACATAATAGTTTTCCTTGTCGAACTATTCCCTTTATGCCTAGTATTCTTTACTGTGGTTATTCCTTGTGAACTGGTTCTACCGTTTCTTTGTGATTTAAAGTTCTTGAGTTGATTTACTCGTCGTTATTTTTATTATTGTCTTTTTTGCTGTTGTACTTTTTGTGGTGATGTACGGGTTTTTTGCCATGCTGTAACTGTTATTTCTGTTGGTTAAGCTGTATATTTACTTTGGGACTACAGGACGGTATCCCAGTAGATCCCCTTGTTCTGCATATTTACTTTGGGACTATGGAACGGTATTCCGGTAGATCTCCCCCCTCCCCCCCCCCTCCGCACATTTACATTTGGGACTATGGGACGGTATCCCAATAGATCCCCCTATCTTGTATATTTTCTTTGGGACTACAGAACGGTATTCTGATAAATCCCCCTACACATTTACGTATGGGACTACATGGAAGTATCATGGGAGATCCCCTGTTATTATCATTGTGTTATGAGTTGTTGCTTTTCATTGATCCTATCCCTGCAACCATTCTACGTGTTGTCCATTCTTTTTCTTATGCTTACTAGCTTGTATGAACTATGTTAGGACACTTGCACAAGCATACACGTGGTTGAGCACTCTTATCAGATAAGAGGCTTCTTGATATTGCTGAGTATAGACGCACACCCTTGTTTATTTGCCTTCCATGTGAGAATAACTCTATTTGGCACGTGAGTTGTCAATATAATTATGAGGTGTGATGAGGGCACAGGATGCCAACTGTTAGGGTTCAGGTATTGAGACCCGTATTGTATGATTATGAGATGAGGTGTCACAAGGTGACTCATATTCGAATGATATTTATTTGAAAATATTATATTCGAAAGGTATTTATTATTGAAAGAACTATTTTTGAAAAATATTTATTTGAAGGAAGTATTTTTCGAAATATTTTATCACTTGAAGGATTTGCCTAATTGATTGAAGTTTGTTGGCTAATACAAAATGTGAAAACTACCGTAGTTGCTAAGTTATGACTTGTCTTTACAGTATTTGTGATCTATGATTTGGGTTGTATTTTCGTTCACTTTTCTGTGTTCTTATTATGGTGTTCCAGTGTTACTTGATGTTTTCTTTCCTTATTGCAATTTCCGTATTGTTAGCCATATCGCGTATTCTTAATATAGATATTGTGTTCTGTTGTTTCTATTCTAATACTTGTTCAGCTTATTAGACAAGTAGGTGTCTTGACTAGTCCTTGTCACTACTCCACCGATGTTAGTCGTAATTCTTACTGGGTACTGCTGTGGCATGCTCATACTATACTTTTGCATATGTTTGTGTAGATCCAGGTATTGTCCGTTAGTAGATATGCGGATTCTTGACGATGAGACGCAAGGTAACCCTACTACTACATTCACAGGCTTCAGAGTCACCTTCCTATTTTGTATTCACATTGTCATGCTTATTTCCATATAGATGTGTTTAAAAAGTGTAGAGATACTCTGTAGAGCTTGTGACTTATACCGCCGGTTTTGGGAAGATGTAAATTCTATAAAGATTTCTATATTGAGACTGTTAGAATTTCTTTATTATGCTTGATATTAAGTAAATGTTAGGCTTTCCTAGTCCATAAGAATAGGTGCCATCACAAAACCCAACGGAGGGGAAATTGGGCCGTGATAGGTTGGTATTATAGCTCTAGGTTCATAGGTGCTACGAGTCATAAGCGAGTTTAGTGGAGTCTTGAGGATTGGTACGGAGACATATGTACTTATCTTCGAGAGGCTACGAGACTATTAAGACAATATCACTTATTTCATTTATATCGTGCGCGCTTATTGATCTTGGGATTTGAACTTCTCATTCTATTCTCTCACAGATGGTGAGGACAAGATCTGCAGTTATCAATGACGTTTCTCTAAGAGCAAGTATTTCCAGAGGCAAAGGCAGAGGCCACCGAGGAGTACGTGACGCAACTAGAGCACCTACCCGAGCAACAGTTGAAGAGCCTCCAGTAGCTCTAGTTGGGGGACAGGTACCGCAAGAACCTATTGTTACCCCAGGGTTTCAGGAGACTTCAGCACCGTTCCTGAGCATGTTCGATACATTAGCTCAGGCGGGGTTGATTCCGATTGTACCAGCTAGTTCACAGACTAGGGGAGGGACTTTGATTCTCGCCGCCACACTCCATAGCAGCGAGTTCCGGTTGGTCAGGTTCCAAGTGTCATGGTGATGCTGCCTGTGATTCCTATTTAGCCCATGGTCAGGGCAGCATCATTTGATAGAGGGCAATTTAGATTTGCAAAGTTCAAGTAATATGAACCTCATACATTTAGTGGTTTGGCTTCATAGAGAGCACGTGGTTTCATAGAGGAGTACCATCGCATTCTCCGCAATATGGGTATTTTTGAGACGAGTGGGTTGCTTTTACTACATATGATCTTCAGGGAGCAGTTTATCAGTGGTGGCACGTATATGCGTTAGGTAGCCCGGCCAATGTAGCTTCACTTATATGGGGTCAGTTTTCAAAGATGTTTATGAGAGAGTTTGCACCTCAGTCCCTTCAGGATGCATGGCGAGTGGAGTTTGAGTAGCAGTGCCAAGCCACTATGTCAGTATTAGAGTATGTTGTCAGATTTAGTTATTTTTGCTAGACATGCACCCGCCTCAGTCGCTACAGTTAGAGAATGAGTCCGTTGATTTATTTAGGGGATCAGGCATGATATTTAGCTCAACATAACTCGGGAGTTGGAGTCAGATGTTTCCTTTCAGCAGGTGGTAGGGATTACTTGCCGGTTAGAGGGTATGTGGGACCGGGATCGAGAGGACAGATGAGATCAGGAGAGAGAGTATGGGAAGGCGAGAAGGCCTCATAGACCAGAGAGATCTGCTGGGCCTTATTTGGAGGCAGGGTGCGACATGGTAGAGGTTTCATGGGTCAGCCAGTTCAGTTTGTGCTTCAGGCATCGCACTGTGGTTCAGGTGTTCATGGGTCTTAGAGAACCCATATCGCACAGTTCCCACAACCACGTCAGCAACGAGGTTGCTTCGAGTGTGGAGATACTAGCCACATGGTGAGATATTATCCCAGACTTCGGACAAATGCACCACAGCGAGGTATTCAGACGAGTAGAGGGTGCCCAAGAGGGGGAGGCCCATCCCGTTGATGTGTTTCATATAGTAGGCTTCAGGCCGCTACGCCAGATAATGTCATTCAAGTATGATTTTGATTTGTTATAGAGGAGTACATTCGTAGTTCATTATAGTTCTGCTTATCGGGACTAGTTCCCCTATTGTTGCGCCACTTATGAGTACATTTCATGATTAGCACTCTGTTATGTGTTGCCCCGTTGGGAGGTTTTATGAGTGATATCCCGTGTCTATCGTCTGTTTCTAGTCATTATTGAGAGTTACGAGACTAGTAGTAAATTCCTATTGTCCATTATTGTAGGTTTGATGTGATTTCTGAGTATTTTTGGCTACGAGAGGTGATTTTGTTTATGCCCCAGCAGTGTGGGAGCCAGCACGTGTTGCAATTTTGTTGACAAAATTGATCAATTGAGAGTTTTCAGCTAATTGATGTATACCCTACTTGTGATTCAGAATTTAGGGTGGGACCCTCACAATTTCATATGATTTGATGTGTTTGAATCGGGCTGTATACCGCGACGGAAGTTATATCTGTTTGATATCCTTGTGATTCACTCATATGCTTGATTCCTTTCTTGTTATATAGTTTTGTAGGTTAGTACTGATAGAAAATTTTGTCTGTCGGGCTTGCTTGATAGTTCCCTTATGTGTTTTTCTTTCAATATTTAGTCATTTTTGTTTTGTGCTTCTTGGGTTTTAAGTTGCAGGGCGTGTTCCCGGTAGTGTTAGTTGTGCCTTTTTGATTCGGGTGTTGATTATGAGGTCTTCGTGTTTCTTACATATATGTCAGTGTTATAGAGGTTTGAACAAGGTTCAATCGGATATGAGGCTAGTTGCCGGTGCAAGATTTGATTTCAGACAAGTATTCTAATCAGGAATGTTATTATAAGCCTATGTGTGGTGTGTATGTTGTATGTTTGTATCTGTGGTTGTAGGCATAGTGGTTGCATCTAGTTTAGACTGATACCAGATATGGATTCAGAATCGGGTCTCTTGGAAAAGAATGGAAGATGAGAATTTTGGCTCTAAGGCTTATTGGTTTTTGTAAAAAGGCTAAATTGCATTTGAGAGGGTGTCGTCAAGCTTATATGGATTGGGGTGACGTGAGGTCACCCACGGGTGTATGTTGGAAGTGTAAACTTAGTGATTTGAGGACATCGAGGCAAATCTTGGCACATTCGAGGATGAACGTTTGTTTTAAGAGGGGGAGGATGTAACGACCCGACCGGTCATTTTGAGAATTTAAGATCCATTCAGCGGCGTAAATTCTGGAGAAGCTTCATATTATTTGTATCGACTTGTGTGCATGGTTGAATTCAGTTACCAGAGGATTCAGAATCGAATTGGAAGAAGGATTCTAGTTTTGGAAGCTTAAACGGTGAGAATTAGACTGGAATTTGGACTTTTGAGTAAACTGCTCCGAAATGGGTTTTGGATGATTTTAACAGTTTTGTATGGTGATTTTGGACTTAGGCGCGCATTCGGATTCGGATTCGAGGTCTGTAGGGTAATGTGAGGCTTTTCTACGAAAGTTGGAAAAGTTGAAGTTTAGAAAATGGAAAAGTTTGACTCATAGTTGAATTTTGTGATATCGGGGTTGGAATGCGATCCCGTGAGTTGGAATAACTCCGCCTTTTCATTGAGATTGGTCTGTAAAATTTGGCATTATTCCGGGTTGGTTTGATTGGTTTCGGCATGAGTTTTCAAAGTTGGACGATTTGGAAGTTAATAGTTTGATTCATCGATTTACATTTTTGGCATTGTTTGATATGTTTTGAGACCTTGAGCGAGCCCGTGTTAGGTTATAGAACTTGTTTTTGTGTGTGATGGGGTCCCGAGGGCCTCAGCTGTGTTCCATACGAGTTTTGGATATTTTGCATGGTTTTGGAGAAAGTCTGATTTCTGGTGTTTTCACACCTGCGACCTTGGAGCGCAGATGCGGTTCGGCTTTTGCATGATCTCGCCCTCTTCTGGTCATGAAGGCCTGGGAGCTTGCTCGCTTCTGCGGTCCAATGATTGCACCTGCGGAGAAATCTCGCTCCTGCGATTTCCCTTTTTACATCTGTGGTGCCGCTGATGCGACTTTATATCCGCAGATGCGGTCCCTGGCCTAGTTAGCTGAATTCTCAGATGTGGACCCTTTCTCGCAAATGTGGTCCCGCAGATGCGCTTTGTTGTTCGCAGGTGCGGATGTCCTGGCAGAATCCTTTAAATCGGGGGTTTGGCCATTTTCTTTATATCTTGAGTTTTGGACTTCGATTTTTAGAGCTTCTTTCTAGGTTTTCAAACAAATCGATTGGGTAAGTGTTCCTCACCTAGTATCTAATATATTCCATGATTTTATCTTCATTTCTATCATTTGATTTGTGTTTTAATTTGAGAAAATGGTGGATTTTTGAAGAATGTTTTCAAAATAAATAAAAAATTATGATTTGAGGGACCAATTTATATCAGAATTTGATAAATTTTGTATGGTTGAACTCGTATTGGAATGAGTATTCGATTTTTGTAGAATTTTTCGTGATGCGGGGGGTCGACTTTTGGACCGATTTTTAGATGTTGTTAAAGATCGAGACTTTATGATCCGGAATAGTTTCTTATGCGTATTATTTGTGCTTTGAAGTTAATTTGGTTATATTTGAGCCGTACGAAGGTCTTTTCCCACGAGAAGTGCATTTTAAAGTATCGACTTGTCGTCTTTGAGGTAACTATCTTGTCTAACCTTGTGTGGCGGACTTCCCTTTAGGATTTGCATCTTCTATGTTAATTGCAGTCCATGTACCCGAGGTGATGAATGCGTGCTCGAACTTATTTGTGGAAGTTGATCCTTAGGGTTCTTAGGTCCTTATATTCATTGTGTTTGAAGTTGTTCGTGATATATTTGAGTTCCTATCTGCTGGTTTCACTTCTACACGCTTCAATTAGAATTAATTTCCTTAGGATTCACTCTTATTACCTATTTGACTCTTATTTGACTTAACTAAAACCCTGTTATTGCGTTCGTAGGCTTCGAATTCACCTTCCTATTTGGTATTCACACAGTTGTACTTATTTCTACAGTTGTGTTTAGAACTTGTAGCGAAACTCTGTAGAGCTTGTGACTTGTACCGCCGGTTTTGGGAAGATGAAAATTCTATAAAGATTTCTATATTGAGACTATTAGACTTTTTTTTTATTATGGTTGATATTCACTAAATGCTAGGCTTACCTAGTTCATAAGATTAGGTGGCATCACGAAACCCAATGGAGGGGTAATTGGATCGTGACAAAAGCACTGAGAAATTGCAGATCCAATCATAAGAAGACACGTGGCATGGACATTAAATGAATGTAACATACGTCGCATCGATTCGGAAGAAGGCATAATGATACTAGAGAAACAACGGCAAAGAATTCCCGTCAAAAAAACTTACCACGTCTTGAATATTCAGTTGAGAATATTCATAAAGTTGGGGGGGGGGTATCGGTGTTGATGGAAAAAGACAAAGCACATGGGCTATCAACCAGCTGACAAGGCATGGTACGTGAAATATCGATGTAAGGACAAGTGGCATTCTTAATTAGACGAATTAAAGAGTGAAGAAAAAGGCATGGAAGAAACACCCACGGGGTTATATAGAGGAAAAAATCGTTTTGATAACTGTAAAAGGAGAAACAGGAGCAGAATGAATAAAGGCTGCAAAGAAGAGAAGATACACGAATCTTATGTAAATAAGGAAGGAAAATCAGTACAATTAAAAGGAATCTTTAGTCATAAATATCTCCGTTATCGTTAAATAAGGTAACATGCAATCAATACCCATTAATGATCGCAAATTAAGTGAGGGAACCGTTATAATTGTATGCTCCTATATAAGAGCTGAAATTTCATTTATTGAAGAAAGGAATGATGATTATTGAAATTCATATTATTATTCTTTGCTTTATTCTCCAAGCTTTGAGCCTTAATTTAATTTTTGGGAGTGATTATTAGTTCATTCCTTATTTTCTATATCGATTATTTTCATTCTTTGATCTATTTCTTCCAAAATCATTGGGAAAGTGAAGTAAATCTAGGTTATTAGTAACCTGATTTCTTCTAGATATTAACTTTGATCGAGAAATTATTTTTTGGTTGAACAAATTATTTCTCAGCAAGAAAGTGCAAATGTGTTTTATTACTATATTTGGTTTTTTCATCTTTTACTTGTTGAAATTCAAATGTTTTGTCTTATCTATGGTCAAGGTTTTAACTATTCTTTCTTTTGGAATATCATCAGTGTCACCTTATTTGTCTTCTATAGACTCGATTTGTCACCGAAGAAGGGGTGCAAACTTCTATGGTAGTAAGTTCCTTGATACTAAAGAGCTATTGGGAAGTTATGTGTCATATTTAACTATAATTGTTGCCAATTTGGTAATTATTAAACATAACAAATTAAGTTTTAAAGAGAAGACATAAATTTAATTTCAGGGCTTTAGACTGCAGACTATGTGATATTATTTGTAAAGTGTGGCTAAATTTAACTATTGTCATATTTAGCACAAGATAACTATTGAAATTTTTTGGAACATACGCATCCAACAAAATTGTTTTAAAGTGTTTTTTCCTTATCTTTCAAGTCAGATTTAAAGTATTTTTTTCTCTAGGGCTTCGGAGTGGTGAAATGGATACTGTTATACATAAATCTATTATTCTGCTATACAATATTAGGAGATTAAGAAAATCGAGATCAAGCAATTAATTTCTCTGGCTTGTTATATTCTATTTAATTCTTGTTTGGGGCTTATTATTCCATTGATCATGATTATTTGATCATGACAATACTAATAGAAGCTAGGGATCCACCAAATTATAGAGAACCTCAGTTCCCACAATAAACAACAGTAAATAAGGAATACATAATATTTACGTGGAAAACTCCCAGCTCACGGGATTAAAAACCACGATCTATCCTAGTAAGATTTCTACTTCACCAACTGAGCGAACTTTAGATTACAACCTATTGTATTTGGGAATTAATTATTAATGTCCCACCTTTTACAATACCTATATTGTAAGCTCTTTGTAATAATTCTATTACAAAGCTTCACACTTTGACTAACTCTAGTCAAACAACCATAAGCAATAATAGTTTAAATGATGTCCTACTAAAAATGCTTCTAAAAAGTTGTGTACGAATTACAAGTAAATAACATGAGATAAAACATAACAATACTTAAAGACACTAGACATATTCAAGGTTGGAATCTAGTCCTTTTTGTAGCTGTTTTGTTCTTCAATGCACTTAAGGGAAACAGAGGCGGCTGCACACACGAGAGAATGTATGTTTTTCAAATGCAAGTGTTAGGTCAAATCCATGTAACAATATGTATATATGTGAGAGATCATGAGAGTACTTATAAGGGCATTTCCGATCTCCATCAAAATTTAGTTGTACTGTTGTATTTTTGTAAGTACAGTGCAATAACTTTAACAACTATAGAGTTGACTTGCTCGACAACCTGGGGACCTAATCCTATTTATTTCTTGTGTAGTTTCCTTGTCTGTTTTCCTTGAGAATAAAGCCAAACAACATAGTATGTTTTTACTTGATTTACAAACAAAAACTGTATTTTATCTAAATTTATTGATTAGTTTAATTAACTAAATATGCCAGCTCTTTTAGTGATAGATTATGCAGCTGGTCAAAGAACCTACAGAAATCAAGTATGCTACACGTACTTTTTTGTCAATTATTACCGAAAAGTTATTTTTTGTCAATTATTACCGACATCGGCCACAAACGACCTATTATATTTGAAATAATATATTTTTGTTGCGTTTACATTGTCACAAACATTAACGATTATACGTCTGTCGACTAAAATTAAGTCATGAATTCGCCTTTAATTTTTGACAAAACTTCTTTTCTCATTAACTCAAATGCAATTATATACTTCCTTCGATTCACTATAAGTGATCAATTTACTTTTTCATTTGGTTCAAAATAAGTGTTCAGTTAGGTAATCAAGAAACAAATTCAATTTGTTTTTACTCTTTTACCCTTTTGTGCATATTTCTTTTCTCACTCCTCACTATAACTATGTAATCAATATTTAATAAGGGTAATTTAATCATACTAAATATTTTTGTATATAATTTAGTATTTTCTTAATTGATGTACTAGAAGAAACCTTGTCACTTATTGTGAACCGAGAGAGTGTTATTTCTAGTCGCAAAAGAGACAAAACAATATTTGAACTACAGTCATAGACCAGTATCAAGATATGCGTCAAAGGGTATTCCCAAATTCCAGGAAAGATAAGGAAACCAAGTATCACAAAAGCAATATATAGGCCATGGTTTTAAAACTTTTCTCAGAGTAACAACCTTCATTTTATAATCAAATTTAAATCCATTTCTTCATCTGAATAACTCAATGTGTTACAATAAAAAGAAATAGATCTTCTCCATGGCTGAAAGTAGGGGTGTACATGGACCGGGTTGGTTCGGTTTTTATTAAAACCTAACCAAACTAATTATATCGGTTTGGATTGGTTCGGTTTTATCGAGTTTTTCGGGTTTTTTTATTACATGAATATTATTTCAATCTTACGTTATTAAAATTATAGATAAAGCTTCGATAAGTGAATATATATTTAGTAAATATGGAAAAAATTGACAAACATATGATCTATTAAAATATTCTAATGGGAGAATTTTTTTAGTAACACATGATATTTATTTTTCTTAGTCGTCTAACAATAATTTTTCGTTAATTTATGCTTTTAAGGTTAATACATGAGAGGATCCCAAATATTTCTACATTTTCTAAAGAAAAATTACTACAAAGTCTTAAATATATAAATAAAATTTATATATTTATATGTCGGTTTGGTTCGGATTTTTTTACTCAATACCAAATCAAGTCAAACCAAACCTAATCGGATTTTTTAATCGGTTTGGTTTGATTTTTCGGTTTGGTGCAATTTTCTGATTCGGTTTGAACAGCCCTAGCTGAAAGAATTCTTTTCTCCATAAAATGGCTAGGCAGTGCTTTGACAGGAGCAGCCACGAAACAAGACATTCTAGCTACTCAAATTCTTAAAATATCAAAATTTTGGCATCAATCATCTCATATTTGCAATACAGTACTAGTCCGACTAGTTCGTGTTCATGTCATAGTAAACCCACTATGGAAGCTTTGATATTCCTAATTAATCCCTTGTAGAAGATTTTATTTTTAAAGTTCAAACTCTAGACCTCTGGTCAAGAGTTCAAAAAAGAAAAAGCCAAAGTCAAATCAAAGTATGTCTACATATTTTGCTCATCATGAAAAAGTGAAAAATATGCTAATACAAGATCTTCCTATAGATGTTAAATCCATCTAATAATGAAACTAAAATTCGTTGAATTAATTACTTGTCTTCCTTCTCAAAATAAGATGAGAGCTTGTCTCTTAACATGTCGAGCTCAACTACCATTGTTCCTTGAACCTGCTTAACAATACTCAAGAGGGCAAAAACAGCCATTAGGAATTAGGATAATAGAACAAACAAAACTCTATACGAAAAGATGCTACTCTCTCCATTTCGATTAATGTGATCGTATTTTATGCATCAATTTAAATTCCTTATTTAAAAAAAAAAAAAGAGAAGTATCTCATTCTATACCTGAAAATGCAAGGTATAGAATACCATATCTTCCAAAGTTTCAAAAGAAGATGAATTTAATAGAGAAAGTCCTTCATCCTCTAAGTCTGATACAGCCTCAGCGAATGAACCTTTATTGATCTTCAACGAAGATATCAGAATCACTACCTCTTTATCACCTATTTCTGTTGCTGAAATAACTAATGAAGAGCTCTCATTTCCTCCTCTTCTTTTTTGCTTGTTAAAATCAGCTGAATTTTCTTTATTTGAAATGTTTCTTGATGTAAGCTCTTCTTTCTTCTCAATCAGTCTTTCCACTTCATTTTGTAACTCTGGTATGTACTTTAGCACTCTTGATATTGTCGATGGAATGCTTAGTTTTTTCTGTGAACATAAAAAATGATTCAAGTCTTGTCAGCGCAAATTTAAATTTAAATCTTGAGCTCAAAGATTGAATTGAAAAATAGGATAATTTTTTTTAAATAATCCATAATACCTTATGGTCAGAAGCAGTAAGCAAAGAACGAAGAGAGGAATATAAGCTATTGATTTTTTTTCTGCGATCGCGCTCACTAGCATTATGATTAAGCTTCTTCACCATCTGATCAGGTTGATGAACATGTTCACCATTATTAATCTGATCAAATTTATTTGAATCACAGTGTTGAAGTAGTTTTGTTTGAGATGATGATGATGATGATGATGATGAATGAAGTGCAGCAGCTGAATTATCTGAAGTTTCTGCGGCAGTGTTTATAAAATGATGGCTTATGGGATCTTCCAAAAGCCAGCAAAAATGGTCAGAAAACAAAGGAGGAGAAGAAATGGCTAGCATTTTGCTAATACTCTGAAAACTTAATTAATTTCTGCTTTACTAATTTTTGTAATACAATATTGCAGTCATTACATTTGTGATGAGAATTTATACCAATAGCTTTGATCAGGTCATACCTCAGCATAAGACATTAATAATAATTTTTCGATTGGTAGTTATATTAACTATATTTGGTCTTTTCTTCTTAAAATAACCAGCAACAGACGTGTGTATTTCCATGGCCAACGTTTATCTACATAAGAAATGTATATACTTGTAGAGTATAATTGCGTGTGGGATCCATGGCATACACAAGCCTTGGGTAAGATTAGTCGAGTATTTAGTGTCCATGGCACGTGTAAGCACGTTTAATCAAATTAAACACAGCGGCGGAGCTGATCAGTTACGAGTTCGGTCATTCTGTGTCCTTCTCTCTCTTTTGAATTCCAGGGATTGCCTCAGGGAAGAGGCCAGTCCCTGAAAAAGCCATCTCGATTGGTATCATTCAAATGCAAATATAGGCCTGATTGAAGCATATAAAAGTAAAATAATAATAATAAGAGGCTTTTGTCCGTTGACGGTCATCTTATCTGTCTTCTACGCTATGCACTCAACTGGATCAATTGCTTTGTCCTAGAAAGAATTTTTTCAACAAGTCATCTCGAGGCTTTCAAAGGCATCCAAGCAATTGGTATTCGATTGAAAGACAGAAAGCATAGATTCGCGTTGCCTACTTGCTGAAAGCAAAAATAGAATGGCTGATCATGAATTCTATGACGTTTTTAAGACCTCACTAATCAGCCAACCACTTTTTAGTTCATAATGAATGAACCCCCGGATGAATAAAAAATCTTCCCTCCCTTTTACTAAACCATGGGGAGCCCCGAGTAGTTTACCGGACAAATTAAGTTGTCGTAACGATACCTTTCAATATCGGAAAAGACTTCTCTTCATCACGAGACTCATCGGATATGCCGTATACACCCGAGAGATCTTCACAAAGCAAGCTAAAATAAAAGACTTAGGCGCTGCAAGTGAGCAAAAAGCACTTTTGGTAATCCAATAATTTTGTAGAAATTACGTATTGTCTTAAATGATCAATTCAGTGCGTACAAAATTATTAATTTTGGACCTAATTAACTCATCAAACTCAATGTATATCTACTTAAATTTTTTAAATATATACTCTCTTTATTTTCATTTATGTAAACCTGCTTGACGAGACACATATCTTAAGGAAAAAAAAAAAGCTTTTGAACTTGTGGTGTAAAATGAGGTACATATATTTTTTGTAGCTATAGATTATTGCATAAAGGTAAATTATTTCCAAATATGAAGAGTCTTCATTCTTTTTTATATGAAATAAAAAAGAAATCACATAAATTAAAACGGATGGAGTATATTTTTATTGTGTTTGTACTCATTGTCACAAAACTTAGTGATAGTAATATTCTACATATGTCGACTTAAATTAAGTCATGGATACGTCTTTATATTTCGCCAAAAGTACTTTTCTCAACTTAATTACGACTATTGTATAGTTTCTTCTTCTTTTTTACCCTGCAAAATATAGAGTTGTGACAATCATTTATTGCCATTATATTTTATTTCTAGTCTCTAAAGAGAAAAATATTTGAACTACAGTCATAGACCAGTATCAAGTTATGCGTCAAAGGGTCTTCCCAAGATCCATTACAAATAAGGAATTCAAGTATCACAAAAGTAGCAAGGCTATGGTTGTGTTTGGTATAAAGGAAAATATTTTCCATGGAAAATGTTTCCAACAAAATATTTTTTTGGAAAACAAGTATTAATTTTATTTATTTTTTGGCATTTGATATGCAAATCAAGAAAAATATTTTCTCAAAAGTATTCATAAATAATTTTGATACAATAAACATGAAGACATAAACTGTCGAACCAACAACCTTCCTAATCCACAAATTTCATAAACTACTGAACCGCAAAACTTTCGAAACTGCGAAAATTCGAACCAGTAAATTTTATAATTTCTAAACCTGTAAACTTCGAAACACGTAAGCCTCCGAACTCATAACTTTGGAACTTATACAATTTTGAACTTGTAAACCGAAAGATGAAAAAAAGTAAAACTTAAAATATATATAAAAAACTATTTTTTTCCCGGGGGTGGGGTGGGGTGGGGGAAGGGGTGCAGAAAAGAGACAGACATTTGAAAATTACAAAAAAAAAATTGTGCGGGACTGGGGG
>MU772582.1:51360-63424 GCA_026770625.1 Nicotiana glauca | reverse complement strand
GGGTAGAAAAAAATATAAATTTGAAAATTACAAACTTTTTTTTGCGGGGTGGGTGGTGACGGAAAAAACCTTTTCGAAGAGAGCATGGGGTGGGGTTACGTGGGTGAGTGTGGGGTGGGTTGATGAGGGTAAAGAATAAGGTGGGAAAGGTTGAGAAGGAGTTTTGGAAAATATTTTCTCTTCTCTTGATAGGGAAAACGTTTTCCTCCAATTGAAGGAAAATGAGTTCATGAGGAAAATATTTTTCAAACTATTTAAACCAACCAAACATGAGAAAATTAGAGAGCATTTTTTGAAAAATATTTTGCTTCATACCAAATACAACCTATATCTTTAAGACTTTTCTCAGATTGACAATCTTCGTTTCATTTTAACTCAATTTAATTGACATTTACTTCATTGGAGTTACTTGATAGAGCTCAATATGGTACGATGAAAAGAAATAAATCTTCTCGATGGGTGAAAGAATTCTTTTTCTCCAAAATGACTGAGCAAGATGTTTTAGCTACTCAGATTTTTAAGGTATCTACGTGTCTCCCATCTCTGACTCACTAGCTTGACTAATTTAGATCAACCCCACAAAAAGTACATTATAGGGAAATATCGGATAAGGTATGTGCCTTTTGTTTTGATGCTTTGACATCTAAATCATTAGCTCAGCTAAGAAATCAAGCACCCAATCTGATAAGAGCATCAAATATGAATCACGCCCGAAGGATGTTCCGGTATTCGAATTATCCGCGTCTGTTGATGGCTAGCTCGTACACACATGAGAGAACTAGAGAGGGAATCTGATGCAATTAGTTCCTTACTGTGCGGAGCAACTAATCAAATGTCTATTTCAACTCTCAATGAAATCGGTTAAGGAAACAACAGAGGGAACAGATATGGATCAATTCCTCTGGTCACAATACAAGTCGAATCTACAATTTTTGAAGTTGTTGCACCGTACTCGCAACGGTACAACAACACTGTTGCATCATCTTTGATGACCTCACTCATATATTATCAACATGAGGCAAGGGATTTCAACACACACTCGCAAAACCTAAATATTGATTTCTCTTAAGTGTGCAGTCGCCTTCATTTTTTCTGAGGCATTGAAGAACAAAACAGCAACAGAACAAAGGATCAAATCTCGCCACTGATTATATCGTGTATCCTTTAGTATTGTTGTGTCTTTTCTTGTGTTATTAAATTGTAATTCATAAATAGTTTTTCAGAAGCATACATAGGACAACTTTTAAATCATTATTTGTGTGGTTATTTTGACTATAGTTAGTCAAATGGTTAGCTTTGTAATAGAATTATTACAAAGAGGCTTATAATATAATTATTGTGTGTAGGTGAGGGATTGAGAGTTTAATTCCTATATTACAATAGGTTGTAATCTAAAGTTTGCTCAGTTACAAATTTGACATTCTACCAATATAGGTTGTCGTTTTTAATCCTCTGAGTTAGGAGTTTTCCACGTAAATATTGTTGTGTTATTTTCTTACTCTTGTGTTTTGTGGGAAATGATAGAGGATTAGGTTCTCTATATAGTTTGGTGGACCCTTAGTTTATATAGATTAGTATCTGAACAGATTCTTTCTATGAGGTTAACACCTAGAAAGGATCAACATGCCTTTCCGCCAAATTCCGAAGAAGGACAATCAACCTACATATCACTAAGATACAATGGCCAATTTTATGGATGGTGGAAGACAAGAATGCATAATTTTATCATGGCTGAAGATTCAGAGCTCTGGGATGTTATCTGTGATGGACTCTTCAACTATAAAAACCATTAGCAAGGGAACAGTTACAGTTCCAAAGATAAGGAAGGAATACAACGATGCTGATTGGAAGGACATGGAGAAAAACTTCAGGGTAAAGAAGATCTTTGTTTGTGGAATTGGACCAAATGAGTACAACAGCATCTCAACATGTCAATCTGCCAAGGAGATGTGGGAGACTCTCCAAACTGTACTTGAGGGAACCACTCAAGTCAAGAAGTCAAAAATAGACATACTTACTAATGAGTATGAACTCTTCAAGATGAAAGAGGATGAGTCTATTCAGGACATGCATACTCGTTTTACCTCTATTATCAATGAGCTTCACTCCCTTGAAGAAGTTATTCTAAGAAAAAACTGGTCTGAAAAATACTCGGTGTATGACTAGGTTCTTGGGAGAGAAAATCAATGCTATCACGGAAGCCAAGGATCTACAAAAGTTCACCATTGATGAACTAATTGGAAATCTGAAAACCTATGAGATGAAAAAGAAGAAGGATCTTGAAAGAAGGGAATTTTTGGAGAAGAACATGGTTCTTAAGGCAGATAAGAGTGACTCAAGTGATGATGCAACAGACATGGCCTATCTTATTCGGAGATTCCAGAAAATAGTTCATAGAAATGGGGGAATCCCCAAGAAAGGTATCTCTAATAGAAACATAAAAGGTTATGATTGTTGTCACAAGTGCGGAAAGCCAAGACATTTTATCAAGGAGTATCGTCTCCAGTAACAGGACCATTTCAAACACAACACGGACAAGGTGCTTAAGAGGAACCCGGTGCCCGACAGAAAATTCAAGAGAAGAGATGTTGCTGATATTATTGTGAAGCAAGCTCTGGCCGCCTAGGAAGATTCCTTTAGTGAATCTGAGGATAATGATGAATGAGGAAACACCTCCATGATGGCTTGTGAAAGCGAATCTGCAAAGTATGACTCCATATTTTCTCTTATGACAAAATCTGATGAGGATAGAGATAATGATGATGAGGTAGCTTTTCTTGACGTTCAAAAACATTTGATGTCTTATTCCAAAACAAGCTGTTATCTTTAGCTAATATTTTAATTGATGCTTATCGCAACCTCATTAATGATAAAAATGCTTTAACTGAGAAAATCGGTGAGATAGAACAAGAGAGAGATGATTTGGTGGTTGTTGTTGTAGATCTAAAGGAAACAGTGGAGGAAACAAAGAAAGAAAATTTCCTCTTAAAAAATTCAATTGAAAAATTCATGAACTCCTCTGAAGGAAAGGAAATGGCAAGTGAGGCACACCTTAAGCTTGAAATTGAACTCAAAAATGTAAAATTGAGTCTTGTTGCTGAACTTGAAAAAATAGACAACTTCTGAAAGATTTAAGCAGGGTTAAAATGATGTAGATAAATCTCTGAAGTGGACCTGGTCCTCTTGTACAATCACTTTCATATATAACAGTAATGGGGAAACATGCACTAAATCAGGTTCGACAAGGAACAAGCCCTCAATAATCCACATAGCAAGTATGTTATTGTGCCTGATAATTGGCTTTTCACTCATTATCATAAAACTAGTGTCGCACCTTTTTTTTCTACCCCCGGAAGGGTATAAGGGAGTTTTTATAATTAAAGTGACAATCAAAATGGGATTATTTATTAGATTCAGAGTCACCAATTGGAATAATTTATGGTGTCCTAATCACTGGTTTAGAATCTCGAATCGAGGAAAGATTTGACTCTGTTTATATCTGCAAACACAGAAATCCAGGTAAGGTATTTTGTTAACCCGGGAGAAGGTGTTAGGCACTCATGAGTTCTGTGGTTTTAGCACGGTCGCTTCGATCACACTTTTCTTATTAAAATTTTCTAATTACTGATTTTAAAACCTATGTGCATTTACCTTTTAATTAAGAAATTATCTTGAAACGGGTCATGCGTACGTGTACCTATTTGTTTGGCGCGCCAGAAATCATGTCACACGAACGTGTCCACAATTAATAATGCTTTGCTATTATTAAGAAAGTTTAGTCAAAGTTGCACAAACGCATACCCCAGTTTTGTTTTTAGAACCGTAATTATATCACGCAAACGTGTCCACAATCACAATGATATATTAAACGTGTCTAAAGCAACTACGAGCATTTATCATTTTATATCTAGGTTATAAGATTAATACGAGGGACATGAATGATTAAATTGTGGATGGCACTCCTCGGACTAAAAAACTACACTTAATTTAGCGGCCTACTAGCAACAATTTTATTATTAAGAAAGTTTGATCGAAGTTGCGCGAACGTATACTTCGAATTGATTTTTAAAGTCGTAATCATGTCACGCGAATGTGTACATAATCACAATTGTATTTTAAACGCTTCTAAAGGCTTTTCTATGAATATTCATTTTAAATAGGGAAATTTGAATCTATTTTTCCCTCTTCCCTTTTTTATGGAATTTTCCACTCTCGACTGCGTGGGATTATGAAATATTTTTATTTGGTATGACCGAACCGTAAGGCTGCCTACGTATCTTGTGGTGACAATAATTAGGTCAAACATAGTTCACAAGACTACTTTTTGTTACTATTTTCCTTTTTCTTTTTTTTTCCTTTTTATTTTTTATTTTTTTTCTTTATCTCTATTTTTTCAAATTTTCCTTTTGGAATGAACTTTCTAAAATAAACCTATGGGTATATGAACTTCTTTTTTTTTCTCACGACTCTAACTTGATTCCAAAAGAGGGGAGGTCAAAGTAATTAGTACATACTCAAAAGGGTATCAAATGGTATAAGTGTTTGGGTAGCTGAAAGAGGGCCCCCCAATCCCTGAAAATGCTAAGTACAACACATGCAACTTTAAATGAAAATTGAAGATCATGCACAATATTTCTTTTGTGGCTTCGGCATTGATATAATTGGTATGCCTTCCACTTTTCTTTAGCACCTTGTCAAGTACAAAACTCTCATTGGGTATTTTTCCTCCACGATGGGTACCCTCTGTCTGTTTGGACCAAACTCCTTTGACTTTATCTTGTAAATTGAGTTGTACTTGAACTCAAAACTGCTCACTTTAAATCATTATGACGCGCTCTCTTGTAATAAATTCTTGTCATCCCATTAACTTTCCAAATTATCTGCCCCAGTTTCACATGGTTCGGGCTTCAAATAATCTTAAAATGTCCAAATCTGTACTTATTTCCCTCAAATGTCCCTATTATCTTTAAAATTATTTCATTGCTTCATGATTAAACTAACTTTAAAATCAGGCCTAGAATTATGCGTGCATGTCATGTCACTAGAGCCAGCATAAAAAAAATTATAAAAGGAGAAGAGAACTAAACAAAAAATGACCAAAAATAACAAAAAATAGGAAATTGCATTAGACAGACAGTGAAAAGGTTTGAAAAACAAGACAAAAAAAATAAACTGGGGTACAGCCCTGGAACAAACCTAGATAACACTAAACGAGTTACTACGACTAAAGAAACTGGGAAAAATAAAAGGATAGAAGAGTTTGAGTCACAAGATAATATCCGAATTACAACCCTAAAATAACCCGGACAACAGAAATGACAATAAAATGGACCACCAAGACTCCTCCCTGGCTAGTCAAGAAAGGAGCGTCTTTCCAATTACCAAGCTCGACATCTTAGCTACTGAGTTCCCCATCAATATTACCAAGACCATTACCAATTTCAATATCATTAACTTCACCAAGTGACTCATCGACTCCTTTGACCAACCCTTCGTCATTGCCAACCATCCTAATGATCTGTGCGTTGTCAAGTACCTGTAGAGGATTATGTGTGACACTTGGGGTATTACTGTCTTGGACCACAATAATTCCTTCTTGAATCATTCTTTCTATTTTCCTTTTCAAAGCACGAAAATCTTCAACATTGTGTCCCTGGGCATTGTAATGGTATTCACACCTTTTAGCAGGGTCAAAGCTTCTCGCACGTGAGTCTATATAATTTAAAGGAATAGGTGCAATCATGTCATAATGCTTTAATATCTCAAACAAACTTGCGTAGGACCCTCTAATTGATGTAGAATTATTTTTCAACCTTTGTTCCCTTCTACGCCCTTGGCTTGAATGTGGGTTATAGGGCACTTAAAAATTTTGTGGAGGCTGGTGAAGCTTTTGCAGTGCTCGTGCTTGGCGGTTGGAGTGACGTAGTGGTTGGACAGATGACCGGATGTTGTTCGGAGGATAATGATGGGGTGGATTATGTGGAGTTTGGGGATGTTCATGGGGTTGGTATTGAGGCTGAAAGCATTTAGCAGAAATACCTAATGGATCCTGTCGTTGGCTGGGCTTAACAACATCTTTTCTATCAATGGGTGGACTGCCCCAAGTAACTTGTTCATTCCATCTGAACCAAAATTCCCTAAAACTTTCCTTGTGTTTCTTTTCTATCTAAAATAGGGAGGAGTGGTCTGGGAAAATATGTATATTGTACTGAAAGTGTAGCACAAAATCTTGAGCCATGTCATTCCATGTATGCCACTCACCGACATCTTGACAAGTATGCCATTCCAAAGCTGCCCAAGTCAGGCTCTCACTGAAATATGCCTTCAGCAACTCATCTTTCCCGCCAACACTTCTCATTTCATTGCAATAGCCCCTCAGATGGGCTTCTAGATCTCCACGCCCATTATACAAATTAAACTTTGGCATCTTAAATCCTTTCAGCTTTCTGGATATCTCACTTTGCTCCATTGTCTTAGCAGGCTTTGCAGTCTCACCGGGAAGCTCAAAATGAGGAGCATAAGAGTATGGACCCGAGACCTTGAAAATTGGTTCTGGAGCATAGTGTTGGACGTCGAAAATTTTCAACACAGTCTCTCTAGAGGATCAAGGAAAGGTAGCTGGTGGATGAGATACAAAAACATGAGTGGTCAAAGGAGCTGAATGTGAGGTAGTTCTGGGGGGTGGAGTGTGAAAAAATTGTGGGGAGATATCTTGGACTTGTGACAATGGCGGAACGGTGAAAAGGCTTTCAGTGTAGTTAGTGGGAACTGATGGTGGAGGACGCTCACAGATCCAGGCTTGGTATATTTCGGCCGTCTGTCATTTCAACCTTAAGACCTCTTCTTTCAACTCAGATTATGACTCAAACATCTCCTTAGACGGATGTCACAACTCTAGTTCACCAATCATGAACACGTCATGACGGCACCTAGTCTTCGCGACTTGGTAAGCCTAACACAAATTGCGAAAGTAACAACATTTACAAAATTTTAATCAAAAGCTAAATAACATGAGTAATGTATACAGTTGCCACTTGGCACATACACTTTAACACTTTAAAATTCTAAAACTATCCCAAAGACCCGGAAACCGACGGGCAACATAGGCTAAGAGTAATACATAACACTCATCTAATCATCCGTAAAGTCTATAACAAGGAAGAATGGAATAGCATCTAACTAACTAAAGGGGTAGAGTGAGAGGGAGACTCTCCGGTCTGCGGATGCGGAAGATATACCTCAAGTTTCCGAAATGCTACCTGCAGCTACTGATAATGCACCTGCGTAGAGGTACCTGGATCTGCACATGAAAAACATGCGCAGAAGAGGCGTGAGTACACCACAGCAGTACTCAGTAAGTGGCAAGCCTAACCTCGGTTGGGTAGTGACGAGGAAGGTCAGGGCCCTACTGAGGCAGAAATAATACGGCAGCAAAAATATTAACAGTGTAGAAATCTGACGAAAACTCATGAACGTAGCAGTGCAATAAGGCAGGTCAATGAAATAACAATACTACAAAGACAGAACATAAGCACAGAGTAAATACAACTAAATTGCAAGAATACCAACGAGGGTCTCCCAGGATACCGTCCTGTAGCCCTTTCTTCAACTGTTCAATGGATCTCCCGGGATACAGTTCCGTAATCCAACTCTCATATCAATATCAAGGATCTTCCGGGATACCGTCCCATAGTCCAATCATTAGTGTGTAGGGGAATCTCCCGGGATACCGGTAGTCCCAAAATAAAAGTGCAGGGGGATCTCCCGGCATATCGTCCCGTAGTCCCAAAATAAAAGTGCAGGGGGATCTCTCGAGATACCATCCTATAGTCCCAAAATAAAAGTACAGGGGGATCTCCCGGGATACCGTCCCGTAGTCCCAAAATAAAAGTGTAGGGGGATCTCCCGGGAATCAAACCCATAGTCCCAAAGTAAAAGTGTAGGGGGATCTCCCAGGAATCAAACCCATAGTCCCAAAGTAAAAGTGCAGAGGGATCTCCCGGGAATCAAACTCGTAGTCCCAAAGTAAACAAACAAGGGGGGAGCTCCCGAAATTTCCACATCCGTAGTCCTAATGTAAATGCGCAACAAAAATCAGAGGAATATTCAGAAGTGAAGTACATCAATACAACAACAACTCAAAATATCAAATAATTACCAAACTCATGGCAAATAATAGTAGATCCTAGCCTAATATGCTTCATAGAGTGCAAACAAGGAAGTTTAAGCAAATAGGCAAGTAATTCCACTAAACGTGCTTTTCTATACTAGCACAGGCTATAATAGCAAGTAGAATAAGGCAAATACGAAAGAAATTGAGTTCAAGTATTTTAAGTAAAAATTCAGGTTTTCAACAATTAGCTCAAGTACGCGCTCGTCACCTCTCGCACAGGGCATTCAATTACCAAATATCACATCCTAAGGGACAAAGTCCCCCACACAAGGTTAGACAAGCCACTTACCTCGATCAAGTGCAAGTCAACCTGAAATCATGCTCTTGCCACGAGTATCCGACTCCAAATGGCTCAAATCTATTTAATTAAATTACATATTGTAAATCATAATTCAGGTAATTTATTCTACAATTAAATTCTAAGCTAATACGCAAAATTATATAAAATGACCAAAATACCCCTCGGGCCCCACGTCTCGGAACCGGGTAAAATTTACATTTCCAGAAACCTCTCACTCTCACGAGTCTAACCATACCAAATTTATAAAATTTCCACATCATTTCGACCCTCAAATCAGTAATTCTATCCAAGAGGATTTTCTAATTTTTAACAAAATTCTCAGATTAAACACCAAAATTTGCGATAGATTCGAGTTATACAACCAAAATTGAGTTAAGAACACTTACCCCAATGTTTTCCTTGAAAATCTCTCAAAAAATCGCTTCACCCAAGCTCCCTTAGTCCAAAAATGTTAAAAATGCCCGAAACCATGAAATAAATCTTCTGCCCAGGTATTTACTCTTCGCGATCACGGAAATTGCTCTGCGATCGCGAAGAATAACTTTTCTTCGCCCAAAATTTGCTCTTCGCGATCGTGGTGAACAATTCCAGCTCCTCCGGACAGCCTTCAGTATAATGGTCATCACTTTTTGCACACAACTCTGAATGAAAAATGGTTTGATGTTATGAAAACTAGACACATAGGGGCTATAACTTTCATATGTTGCTCATTTCCTGAATCCTTATACATTGCGAGATATAAGCTTCCAAATTCATTCATGTGTATTAGAGATCCTTCTCGGACAGCCTATAGTGTAACGTCCATACCTTTTTCTACAGATGTCTAAATTATTATTTCTTTAGATTCCCGGAAACTAGACTCGAAGGGCTAAAACTTTTGTTTTTGAATCACCTCAAAATTCTTTGTAGCTAAAAAGACATGAGCTTCCAAAGTAGGATCAATGCAACAGAAAATTCCTTCTTCGCGATTGCGAAGCACTGTACGCGATCGCGAAGCACTGGCAATTGTTTTTAGCATTTTACTCACCACGATCACATCCAATTCCCCGCGATCGCATAGAGCACTGCTGTAGCCGAAAACCAGCAGCTAAAAATAGCTTAGAAATGGTCCGGAACCACCCCAAAACTCATTCGAGGTTCCTCGGGACCTCAACCCAACATGCCAACCAATCCTAAAACATTATTCAAACTTGTTCCAATTATCAAAACACCTCGACTAACTCTAAAATCATCGAATTACATCAAATTCAAGCCTAAGTTCTTTTAAAACTTCAAAAACACTCATTCGATCAAAAACTCGACCAAACCACGTCCAAATGACCTGAAATTTTGCACGCACATCCCAAATGACATGACGGTGCTACAGAAACTTCTGGAATCCCGTTCCAACCCTCGGATCAAAATTTTACCTGTCAACCGAAAATCTCCAAAATACTAACTTTCGGCATTTCTGGCCTAAATGAGTTACGGGCTTCCAAAATACATTCCGAACATGCTCCCAACCCCGAAATCACCTAAAGGAGCTAACGGACCATCGGATTTCCATTCCGAGGTCGTCTTCCCATTGTTCCGATTACGGACCATTTTTCAACACTTAAGCTCTCATTTAAGTACTAAGTGTCCCACAACACTCCGAATCCAAACACCGAACGTCCCCACAAACCAAAATAGCATAAATAAACTTAGGAGAAGCAGTTAATAGGGGTTCAGGGCATAAATTCTGAAAACGACCGGCTGGGTCGTTACATCCTACCACATTTAAACATTCATTCGTCCTCGAACGAGCATAAAGATCATACCTGAAGTAGTGAAAAGATGTGGATATCGGCTGCGCATATCCCGTTCGATCTCTCAAGTCACCTCCTCAACCGGCTGGCCCCGCCACTGAACCTTTATTGAAGTAATGTTCTTTGATCTCAACTTTTGACATGTCCGCTCAATATAGCAACTAGCTCCTTAACATAAGATAAATCCTTGTCCAACTGGACTGAGTTGAAATCCAACACGCTTCAACATCTCAAAAGGGCCAACAAACCTCGGACTCAACTTCCCTTTCTTCCCAAATCTCATAACGCCTTTCATAGGCAAGACCCGAATCAGAACCTTCTCTCTAACCATATCGGAAACATCACGATCTCTTCGGTCCTCATAACTCTTCTGCCCTGAAGAGGCTATATAGAGTAAATCCTGAATCATTTTAAACTTTTCCAAAGCATTATAAACCAAGTTTGTGCCCAATAATCCAACCTCACCCAACTCGAACCAACCCACCGGGTCTCTAGTATTCATAATTAACCTGCTTACAGTTGGGGCAACGAGCTACAATTCCGACTAGGCTCTGAAAGATCCAACCTCACAACTGGCTGGCAAAGGCCTGAACATCCATTGCCATAGGCCTCTTGATGTAGGTAGGTAAGCCAAACTTCCCAAACCCTCTGCTTGGTGACTCAAGGCATCAGCTACCACATTGACCTTGCCCGGGTGATATAAAATAGTAATATCCTAATCTTTCAACAAGTCTAACCACCTTCTCTGATGCAAATTTATATCCTTTTGCTTGAACAGTTGCTGCAAACTCCGATGGTCAGTATAAATCTCACAAGGCACACCGTACAAATAATGACGCCATATTTTTAGGGCGTGAATAAAAGCAGCTAACTCAAGATCGTGGATAGGATAATTTTTCTCATGTGCCTTCAACTATCTGGATGCGTAGGCAATCACCCTACTGTCATGCATCAATACCGCTCCAAGGACAATCCTCGAGGCATCACAATATACAGTATAAGACCTTGAACCTGTAGGCAATATCAAAACTGGGAATGTAGTCAAAGATGTCTTGATTTTTTTATTTTTTTATTTTTCTTCACAAATGACACAGGAGCATCCCAAGCGATACACTAGACCGAAATAAAACCCTTTTCAAGAAATTCCTATAACTGATCCTCCAACTTAACTGAAGGTTTCACCTCATCCTTAGTCCACAACCTTAGGACAAGACCCAAACTTCAACATCTAACATTCATCATAGGGCCTGAATTCCACATTGTCACACTGCATTAGTCTTATTTCAACATACTTCAACTTTTAATAGCGCTTAGTTATTTCGAAATTATTTTCTTCAAGATGTTACACTCTCCCCCACTTAGGGTCATTCGTCCTCAAATACACAACGTAACCTATCTCTTTCTTCGCACATCTTAATATCTCAAATTTTTCTAACTCCCAAATTTTTCAAAAATTTTGGCAGAGCCTCCCCTGTAATTAGGCCTATCCACCTGCCAGAGTAACACCAAAATAACTCCTAACAACACATCCACAACCCAATGAAACACCACAATATATATATCAATAATACTAATCTCTGCATTACAAGTATCATATTATCATAATGATATCTGGACATGAAACACGTCATATGTATGCCCATAACCTCGTCTCTGGCCATAATAGTTATTCATAAATCACAACATTGCCAATTAACCTTATTTTAACAAACATCTCATTTCAGACCTCCGCTTTACTCACAACGAAGCATGAAGATCTCATAATTACTTACCTGAATTGACGAGTCACATTTAACGCCACCT
>MU772582.1:8246-37099 GCA_026770625.1 Nicotiana glauca | reverse complement strand
TGATATTTGCCTATAAATTGTGAGGCAAGGCTGCATCTTGGATACACACGAAATACACTCAAGAAATCCTTTCTTTCTGAATATGTGGCATCTTACTTCGCAATATCTCCCTCTCAAATTCGTAAGTGTGATTTTGCTCCGTTTTTGAGTTCGTTGGAATCCTGCAGCTTGTATTGCCACTGTTGCAGGAAGGTTTATTCCGTTTTATCCTGGGAGGATTTAATCCATTACCTTGGCAATATGTGAGGGGGTTAAAATTCCTTAAGGACACACAAGGAAATTGTGGACTCGGAAATTTTTCATTCTTCTACCTTTCTTTATTTTCTAACAATTTATTTTTTAACACAGTGATGCTAACAGGAGTGCCTCCACGGATAATATATACGCTGCAAATCGTCCGAGGAGAGATTAACATGTAAATCTTCTAACTCGTCATTTGAATGCTCCTGTTCCAATGTGGCAGTAGAATTTGCCATTTCAACATCACTTCAATTGTTATGGAGCTGCGTAGATATAGGTTGGTCAGAGGAATTTGAAAGGAGGATTGATTTAAAAGAAGGGGTAGAATCATGAGGGGCAGCGGATAAGAGTGATTTTGGATCATGAGAAGATGGAATAGGAGATGGATCGGGTGGTTTTGGAGGAATAGTGGAAGGTGGTAAGGATGAAGGAGTAGAGAGCGTTTCTTCCATTTTTCGGATAGGCGCGTTCGGAGCCTAGACTTCAGGAAGATAAAGAAAAAGTATAAGTCAAAACAAAAGAATCTACTACATGGAAAACAAGAACAACGGAAAGAAAATAAAAAGAAATTGCAAATGACTTAAGGTCCAAAGCTTTCTGAATCTTGCTAATTAATATTAGCAGTCACCATGTCAATGATTACAAGATATTGCCTCTCTTGAAAATGAAGGCGTTCACAATTACAAGGGAAATAAAAAGACATTTACCTTTTTTGCTGTCCTGTCCTATTTAAAAAGGAAAACTGCAAAATAATTAAACTAGAAATTCATTATTGTGGTAATAACTTGTCTTCCTTCTCAAAATAAGATGAGAGCTTGTCTCTTAACATATCAAGCTCAACTTCCATTGTTCCTTGAACCTGCTTAACAATACACAAAAGGGAAAAAAAACAGCAATTAGGAATTGGGATAATAGAACAAACAAAACTCATCAAGAAAAAAAAAACTATTTTCGCCGTTTCAAACGTACTTTATTCATAAAATTTCTTCTCCTTTTATCCTATGCTCTTAATCAAAGATCCCCTTTGCCATCAAATGCCAAAAGATGAAAATAAGGAAAATAGAAGGATATTTTTGTAATACCTGAAAATGCAAGGTATAGAAGACTCTATCTTCAAAAGTTTCAAAAGAAGATGAATTTAATAGAGAAAGTCCTTCATCCTCTAAGTCTGATACAGCCTCAGCAAATGAACCTTTATTGATCTTCAATGTAGATATCTGAATTACTACCTCTTTATCACCAACTTCAGTTGCTGAAATAACTAATGAAGAGCTCTCATTTCCTCCTCTTCTTTTTTGCTTGTTAAAATCAGCTGAATTTTCTTTATTTGAAATGTTTCTTGATGTAAGCTCTTCTTTCTTCTCAATCAATCTTTCCACTTCATTTTGTAACTCTGGTATGTACTTTAGAACTCTTGATATTGTCGATGGAATACTTAATTTTTTCTGTGAACATAAAAATTGATGAAGTCTCGTTAGCATAATTAATGGTGTACGTAGGTTTAATCAAGGCGATGATCTTTACATCAAAAATAAAAATAAAAACAATACGGTAATTTGAAAAAAAAAGAAAGAAATCATACCGCATGATCAGAAGCTGGAAGCAAAGAACGAAGAGAAGAATATAAGCTATTAATTTTTTTTCTGCGATCGCGCTCACTCGCATTGTGATTAAGCTTCTTTACCATATGATCAGGTTGATCATCATTATTAATCTGATCAAATTTCTTGGAATCAGAGTGTTCAAGAAGTCTTGTTTGAGATAATGAATGAAGGGCAACAACGGAATCTGATGAAGTTTCTGCACCAGTCATGTTTAGTTCATGGCTTATGGGATCCTCCAAAAGCCAGCCAAAGTTATTTGAAAACATTGGAGAAGAAGAAATGGCTAGCATTTTGCTAATACTATGAAGACTTGATCAATTTCTGCTTCGCTAATTTTTAGTTAAGACAATGTTGTCAAGACTTTTTTACTATATATATATATATATACACACTAAAGACTTTCGTTTAGATCATACCTGATCAGCATAATACTCAAATAAATAAATGTTTAATCACTTTAATTATAACTAAAAAAAAAGCTTTCTAATTAAAGTAATCTTGGAGTATTACTCGATCGTGTGATTCCATGGACAATATTTATCTACATAAGAAAACGTATGATTTTAAGGGGTATTTGCGTGTGGGGATCCATGGCATGCACGAGCTTTATGGCTAATTAGGGGCTCTGTCACGGGTAAACACGTTTAATTAATTAAATATGCCAGCTCTAGCTTTTTAATGTTAAAAGATTATGCGAGGTTCGTTAATATAATTCAAGAACTAATATAATCAAGAATATGCTACAACATCTTTTCTCTTTCCTACATATATAGAAAGGAGAATGTGAAGTTGCTTATAATGGAGATGCTTTGGAGTTCGTATTTACAAAACCTATTATATTTAGGATCAAACTTTATAGTCACTCCGTTCTCTTTTAGTTGTCCACTATTTTAAAAATAAATTTTTAATTTTACGTTTTCACTTTTGCATATCAAGAGAAAAATAATTTATTTTTCTGTTTTACCGTTAATAATAGCTACTCTTTCTAAATATTATTCCAAATTCATTAAGACTATACACCAATTAATATGAATGTCTTGATAAATTATGTACTTTATTTATTATTTTATAAAATGTGTACAAATTCAATAGTGGACAAATAAAAATAAATGGAGGGAGTATATCTTAAGGGAAACTATTTGGAACGGTTTTCACCTAAGCTATTTACAATTTTGAATCTTTTAAAATGCATACATATCTTTGTTTGAGTCTGTACTCATAACTCATTGTCACGAAAAAAAATACTTAAAAAGTGATACTCTATAGTTACTATTTTATTTATTTTTTACTCTACCAAAAGATTCCACGACGCCAACTTGTCTATATCCAAAAAATAACGACAACACATAAGAGGACATAAATCTTAATTATTAGCCTCCATTACATTGTATCAAATGATTTCGACCATTGTTGTGTACATTTGAACCTACAAAACTAACTTAAAGTTATAAAGGAAATTTTCGTAAATACAAGATCTATGAGTTATTGTATAAACTATAACTAATACAGATATTTCTTTCGTCTTAATTTATTTATATGGAGCTGTTTGACTTGGTAGACTTTTGAAACTTGTAATCTAAAACAAGTCTTACATATGTGTAGCTATAATTCATCTCATTAAAGATAAAGTAAGAAGCTTAAAATTAAATTACTTCCAAATAAGAAAATATGATACTTTTTATTTTTGAACAAACTTAAAAGGGAAATATGAGACATAAATTAGGACAGGGTAGTACATAAATTATACAACTAAATTTTTTACACATTCTATGTATATATAATATAATCAATATTGCGACCATGAATAAAAAGATAGAAATGAGGAGATTCCCTATAAACCAGCCGTTTCGACTAATCATTTGTATATAACTACTATTTACATTTTTCCTCTTTTTTTTTCTGTAAATATAGGATTGGGACAATCATTAACTCAACCAGGGGCGGATCTACTAAGAAATTACGGGATGCCACACCACCCGCAAACCTCGACCGAAACCTATATATTGATGTGTGTATATAGGAAGAAATGTGCTATATATCAATCGATGGCACTTGAATTAGCAAACATGTGCTTGGTGCCATTAGAAAAGTGCTGGATTTTTGTGTCCGGATGCTCGTGTTCGAATCCCCGTCAACTTCTGCTCTTAACTTTGTAGCTTCAAATTTACACTTTGTTTGGATCATTATTATCCATTGTTTTATAATGTATTGTATTAGATTGTATCATTTGCTGTTGTTAAACAATATTTTTATTGTTTGGTTTGACAGTATTGTATTGTACTATACTGCTATATTAACTAAAATACCCTCAATTATTTTAAAAATGATGCTTCTTAAGAACTACTCATAAAAATAATTTATTATTTGACCTTCCGATCTTCCTCACAGAGAATCGCCATTCTACCATAGTAACGAAAGCATTCAAACTGGTTTCATACAAAAAAAAAAAATTTATAGCCCCATCAAAATAGAGAACAACGGACCTTCTGTTCCTGTAGTTTGGAATGGTAGAAGCCTAAATAAATTATATATGTAATTATAATTAGCAAAAAGTTGTGCAAAGATTATAGATGAGATAAAAATACAAAAAAAAAAGAGAGAGAATACTAACCAAAAATACAAACCGACGAAGTACGGAGATAAAGTACGTAGTTGGGTGAAGTATAACATAAATAATACGGTAAAGGGTAAAATTGACATATAGAATAATTAGTGTGGGCATAATTGGAAAGAGAAATACGGAACAATCCCACCACACCGGTTTGGTTGTTTAATAAAATAAGACTTTTCATCGTTCCGGAACAATGAATTTAACAATACAATACAATTAGTTTTATATGAACAATCAAAACAAATATTATATCTGGGATAACAATACAATATAATACAATACAATACAATACAGTACAATACAATACGATGGGTAACAACCATCCAAACAATACGTTAGGCTTTCAGCCCTAGATAGTAAATCTTTTGAGCTTCAAGCCTTCAATAGACTTTCAGCCTCATATATTTTCATATTCTGTACTTCCTCTTTTTTTTTTTTAACCTTTTTAAACATAACATTATCCTTTTAATTTTTAAACTATAGAAACAAAATTCCTTTAATCAAATAACAACCAAAATTTCAAATTTCAAACTCATACACAAAAGCTTTTTCTTCCCTCCTACTTTCAGCTTTTTCGAATTCCTTGTATGTACTATACACATATTTGCATTTTGTGCTATTATTTCTAGTTTAGTTGTTCCCAACTTTCTTTTGGTTGCTCAGTTAATTACAGGGGAAAAAAAGAATCAATCAATGTGTTGGTGTAAATGTGCCTAGTGTATTAACCGTGTTTTTAATTTGCTAGATATATATATATATATAATTAAACCTATTACAATTTCTAGGGTCATTAAATTAGTACGTCTGCTCTTATCTTCATATGAATGTTATAGTTATTCATTTTAATCCAAACTACTTTTTCCTAATTTTAGTATTGTAATAATATTATAAAAGCTTGTACTTTGCTCTAGATTGTCATAATTATTAAAATACTAATTCTTTTCGCTTGATTGGTTTGTCTATATAACTCGTAAAGATGAATAATCCGAATCGAAACCCAAAATGGATCAAACCGGCCAAATAAAAATTCTACCTTTATCATATAAATAGTAATATATTTATGTTCATAAAATAGTGTGACACCCGCAACCTCTATATCCTAGTTCCGCCACTTACTCAACTGCCACTATATTTTATTTTGTAGCTAGTCCCTAAAGAGACAAAAATATGAATGAACTACACTCTCATGTACCAGTATCAAAACTTATGCGCCAAACGTTGTTCCAAGTTCCACATCTTCCCAAACTCCAGGAAAGAAAAGGAATCCAAGTATAAAAAGTATAGCCATGATCTTCAATCGTTTCTCTCACTGCAATTCTTCTTTTTATAATCAAAAATATATTTCTTCATCTAATTGACTATATGGAGCTCAAATCTTATGAATGTGATGCTATGGGTAAAAAATAAAGCATTTTCAAGGCTGAAAGAAGAATTCGTCCGTGTATAATTTTTCATTATCAAAATGTCAAAATCTTTTTTGTATTATTTGTAGAGGAATTGATTTTTTTGAAAGTTTTCATAATTACAACATTATAAATAGAATACTTCATCATTTGTAACTATTTATTGATTTACGTTTTATACAATATTATTAAATTTATTTTATATAGTTAATGAATTTTCAAGTTCAAAAGATCTTCTCTTCCAAAATTTCAGCAAAATCCAATGAAATCCTTCCTTATCATTGCCTAAATTTAAGCCAAAGAAAATTGACTACAAAATCAAATAAAATCATTGTTTACCCTCAAAATTGGATAACATTTGAATTTGTAAGTGGTTTTAAGGATACGTGAACTAAATGTGATACAAAGCGATAAATTAAATTACAATTGAAGTGAAATATGATAAAGTAAATTCAAATAACAAAATTAAACAGTAACAACCCAGGATGTGAACCACCCTTGAATAGAATGCACTTCGATCAGTATTAAAACATAATTGAATGAGAACTTTAAAGAGAAAATAATAGTATATTACTTTGGGATGTGTTTTACAATATCTTTTACAAGTAATCAAACCCCCTTTATATAGTAGGGGAGTCCTACTTTAGGTGCAATTCTATTAAAGGTAAAAATCTCCTGATTTGTTGATTTGTCGGTTCCCTATTGATACGTGCCGAGATTTCCGCCGTGATACCCCACCAGTTACGGATATTTCGGCCTTCTGTTATTTGATCTGGCATTCTTCCTCGAGCTCATTCGACATTAGGGTCAATTCTGGAGTCGTGGACTCGGTATTCTCGAGGACGGACATTCTGACCTCATATCCTAGCGCGATGGAACCAGGGATCAATCATTAATCCATCACGTTTCAATCCCGATCTGTCACGCAGTAGACGAACATGATTTTTACCGTATACAGCTACAATATTTTAGGCCTATAACTACCCTTGAAAAGTGAAAATGCCAAGAAGTATAGCATTTGAGCAAAGGCAACGCTTCACGACTTTAAGCCACACTTTTAGGGGGGTGGCCTAAAGTATCGTTACCTTTGACTTATGGCCACACTTTTTACGTGTTGCCTTAGAAGCCACACTTCAAAAGCGTGTCCAATGCAATACAAAAGCTACGCTTTATATTTCCTCTATAGCCACACCTTTATGACATAAAGCTACAGTTTTGAAGCATGGTCTTTGTTGAAATAGTGCCAAATTGCCAGTCCCTATGGCTACATTTTCTAAGCGTGGCAATTTTATCTACGCTATGAAATAATTTTTAAATTATTTATATTTGTCACAATTGTATCATTAAGAAATTATATTTTCTTACATTAAACATTGTATATTCACATTTATTTCAAGCATATACATTATGATCTCAAGCATTAAATTAAATAATAAGTAACAAAATAATAGTGATTCAAATACATATACTTGAAATAAATTTCAACAAAAAAATATAATTTTGTAGTATTACCCATACTAATTAATAAAGCACCACTTCAAGAAGTTCACTAAAAATGAATTCTACAAGATGGAATTCAAGCATGGCGTTCTTCAAACATAAAGCATATAAATATGTGACACATTTGAAGAAAATTAAAGTACTTCAACCGATTCTAGCAGCAGCAGAACTCAATGTTATTGATGATCATAAGGTGACATGTCAAAACTCTTTTCAATAATCCATGCTGAGGACAAATGACATATTATTGTAATTAATACCAAGTGATATGCATTCGACAATAGATAATCATCTTACTGCCCAAACTCACCATCTTTGCCATGCAAATTAGAAGCACGACTGTGAGTTGATGAAGCATGTTAAGATAGGATCTCGAAGCATGTTATGTGATGAGTGAACCAATATCTAAAGTTTAAATTCCATCTTCCGAAGAACAAAAGATTTAGACACTCTAAAGGTGAGTAAAAATCTTAATACACAGCTACTAACTGCATCAAATAACAACAACAGCAGCAACCCAGTATAATCCCACTGAGTGGAGTCTGGGGAGGTAGTGTGTACGCAGACCTTACCCTTACCCTGGGATAGAGAGGCTGTTTCCAAATAGACCCCCGGTATCCTTCCCTCCAAGAACTTCCCACATTGCTCTTGGGGAGACTCGAACTCACAACCTCTTAGTTGGAAGTGAAAGTTGCTTACCATCAGAGCAACCCTTTTTGTCAACTACATCAAAACAGATAGGATTATTATTCTCACATTGAGAATAGCTCCACTTTCAACTTAGCAAGTACAAGGAAGTATTAAACTATAAGTACGTACACTGCTATTTTGGCAATTTGAACAATATGCCCTTGATAGTTTCTTGCACTGTGAAGCACCTTAAGTGGAACTAAACCTAGGAAAATGAAGAGGTAATATATGAGGCTTTATCTTGTTATCTTCCTTTTTTTACTGTAGTACATTATACCCAGACCTTATTTCATATAAGCTAATAGTTCCTACGTGAGGCCATATTGCTTGAACCCAATGGAATACCATTATGTTCTCTAGACAGTCCAAGACATAATACAAATCAAATTTAACATAAATGCACTAGTCATAACCATCCATTGTCTTATGTATCATATTATCGTTCTTATCTGAGTTCGTAAATACAACTTTTAATCGCAATCGTCAAGCATGATACAGTTTTGGCATGCGTTACTTAATTACTTTAGCATATTTTTACATTAATTTTGCTCCAGACTAGGTACCAATTAGCAACTAGTACCTGTAAGCTACCGTTCTAATTTGTCTGAATGGCCATATATATACACCTTCTACTCTGATTTGAGCACCACCAAATCCATGTTCATTGTCAAAAACATCATAGAAAATTATTACACCCTGTTGTGTACAACATGAAGTTAAATTGTAGAAATGTATAATTTCTGCATAAAAAGTTTCATCATCTGAGCAAGATCAAACCCCTGCTGAATATCACTTTTAATAGTAAATCTGCAATAGAGAAAGTATATTGGACTTCAATTTTCAGAATCGCGTGTTTTACTGCTTATGCACAACTCATCAAAGGATAGCAATACATTACAATAACAAAGCAAAGCTAGAATCAGTAAGCACATCAGACAATTCCTAGTAAGGTGTTGAGCTTACAACTCTATAATTCACTAGTTTACAAATTTGCAGGTATTTTTGGATAAGTTAAAATTTGTTAGAGGGATTAGTAGGAAGAAGTTTGCATATTCAACAAACAGAATATTTAAGGGTATGATAGAAATGCTAGGACAAATAAAAGGATGAAGAACAATTTCATTACACCACAAGCTATAGATTAATAGTAGCAATAGATATTTGTTCCACAATACTGCTGGGATGAAATACCAAAGTGGTTGTGGGGAACTTTGGGTAAACAACTAATGTTGTGTAAGAAGGGGAGCTTTGGAATAATGGTAAAGTTATCTCCGTATAACCTACAAGTCACGGGTTCGAGCCGTGAAAGCAGCCACAAATTTTGTATTAGGATATGCTGTTTACATTACACCCTCTTGGGGTGCGTCCCTTCCCTGGACCCTGCGTGAACGCGGGATGCCTTGTGTACTAGCTGCCTCTTTTTGTTGTGTAAGACTTCTTCAGCAAAATAGTAGCACAATCCTTGTCATATGACAGTGTTTGAATGAATGCAAAGTATAAAGTCTTAAGTTGATTTATGTACTATATTAGTGGTAGTTGGACAAAATATTAAAGAAATTCTTGACTAGTTAGTTTGATAAAGAACATTTACATCAAAGTTCAAAAATTTGTACAGCTAAATGAATTTGAATTCTTGAAAGTTGTAAACGACAGTAAATGATACCTGGTATGACTTATGAGAGAAGCTCTAATAGAAAGAGTGAGTAAACAAAAAAAAAACGTCTTATTAAAAATTAAGTAAACCTACAGGGACAAAATGACATATACAACTTTAATTTTTTAAAAGGTCAGAGACAAGTACTTACATGGAAACAATGGAAGTTAGCACAATCATTTGTAAAAAAATTCACTTATTTAATGATGACGGGACTACCTGAACATAATGTACACCAGTTATTTTTGTTGGATTACTTATCAATTCAAGGATCAAGTTATTATTGGACTTCCTAAAATTAGGAAACCTGGAAGAGCCATTTGTTGAATCTAGGAATCTCCAAGACCCTGCACAGCTCAAATGTCCAGAAGAAGGTATTATTAGATTCAAGATAGAAACAACAACTAAGCTATAGTAATTGATATGAGCATGAGATTTTCCTTTATGTTGTGTTTGATGAGTTCCACTCAATCACTTACAAAATTGGCCATAAGTTCTTAGCCCAGTTGGCTTAACAAAACAAATAAGGTGATATTTTGGAAGGTAGAACAATAGTAAAGCATTCTGTTAAACTCATATGTAATATGAGCAATGCACTAAAATATCATATTTACAACCAACTTACAAACCTTTATAAGTTCCTGTTATATTCCAAGCAGGAAATGACCCCAATTCATTTTCATCCTTTCTAACAAGAAGCCACTGCAACAAACAATAATGATATGATTAAAGGCCAGGCGGCAACAAAAAGAGCCTATTCACTTTTGGAAATGATATTATCTTCAGGTTCCATGTTCAAATGCAAGATAATATCCTTTCCAGAGTTCCATACTCGTAAATGAGCTCCAAGAAGTCATAACTGAGTAGAATAATTTCATATCTCATTGGCTGAATGCATCCATTAGAATAATTTCATTTCACGGCGTCAACGAGAGGCTAGAGGTTTGGAGACATGCCCTTAAGTCTAAAGATTTCAGGTTGAGCAGGACGAAGACGGAATACCTCGAGTGCAAATTTGGGTCCGAACCGACGGAATACCTCGAGTGCAAATTAGAGATAAAACTCATCATAAACAAATAAGTGAGATTAAAAACAACAAATTCTATAATAAAAACCCCCATCACTAACGAAAAATAACAAATTCTTGCCTAATCACCTCTCCCTACCTCTTGTTTGGCCTATATCTACCTCTCTGCAGGCCCTCCAATATCAATCTCTCACACCTCCGATGCAATTCATCACTAACTTATCCAATTAACAACAAAACCGCATTGCTTTGACCCTCATCAGTCTCTTCTTCTTTCCTGTCAATTGATTTTTAAGAAAACCCTATCGAGTTTCAGATTAAGCTTAAATCTTTTTTCCTAATAAGAAGCCTAAGGTTAAAGCCTAAGTCTTTCGAGTACAGTTTTAAACGCTGCAAAACTACATAAGAAATGTAACTAATCATAATCAATACGATCTTAAAACTAGAATTCACCAGCTAGGTAACATAAATTTTGCACTTATGTTACCTAAATGAGTAAAGTTTCATTTGTTTAATACACAATTCAATATTAAACTAGGAAACTACACGGTGAGATATAAAATGGTTCCTCGTTGTTCTCTTTGTTTGAGAACTACAAATTACATCAAAGAAAATTAAAAAAAAACATCTCTGAGTTCCGAAAAAACCAAAAATAAACAAAACATATTACTTTTTTCAGCCCAAGAAGCTGAAATTAGTAAGAAATTGAAAACTTTGATACCCAAAATTTAAACAAAACGAAATTACTTCTTTTCAGCCCAAGAATCTGAAATTAGAAAAAGTTAAACACTTTGAGTATAAAACAAAGATTGTACCAAGATACCCAGATATTATACATAATAGAAAATTTTTTTTATCCCCATTAGTAAGAAACTAGAACAATTGAATCTTAAAATATAAGAACAAAACTAGAAATTGAAAAAAACGAAAAAGTTTTGAGTAAATTAAAAGAAATACTAATCAATAGAGAAAGAGATGGAGATTTGTTATGATTGACAGTAATCTGGAAGATACATGAAGCAATGAATGGCAAGCATTAGGTAACTGGAGACAATGAAGCCAGGGTGAAGCGGTAGAGGAGAGAAAAGAATTGGGGAAAGTTTTTTCACTAGTATTTGGGGATGATTTTACTCTAGTTGGACAACTTAACAAACCTTTAATCTTGTTGCTATTATTAGACTTAAGTTTATGATATTTTTGAACATCCTTACGATCACTGATTCAAAATTATTGAGTTTATAAGGAGTTGGCACGCCAAGTTTTATCGTTACTAGCTGACATATCTATGTATATAGCGGTGCCCCTGCTGCGCTCAAATTCTGAGTCCGCTATGGTGGAGAGGTGGTGTAAGGGAGGAGGAAGGGGTTCTTTTAGTACTCTTCTTGAGATTGTCATTGTGAAACTATTTGGTTAAGGCAGAGGAAAAAAGAAAAAAAAAACTATAAGAGTAAATGACAAAAATGGTGTAAGTTTAAAATAGTTTGCCAAATGTGAATACTTTTATGTAATTTTGGTCTTTCTCAAGTCTGGTACCAAATTTTAGGTGCAATTTATGTTATTTTTTGTCTGGTTCAGTTTTAGGTGCAATTTATGTTTTTCAATGGGTCATTATTGTTGTTGTTTGTCTGATTCAGTTTTTGATGTTGCAGTCTTTTGGATTTGATTGTAATTTGCTGATGTATTTAGTTAAATCTTTTTTCCTCAAATTTTTGATAAAATTTAACACTAGCTTTTGGTAAACATTTAATGAAATCAATAGTGCTCACTTTTGATAAATTTAAATTTTTTTTTTAAACATACCCAAACATAAGAGGCTTTTTTTTTAATCGGAAAATGACACTGTGTAGGCGCTTTCAAAATAATAGCCAAAATATTTTTTTTTTTATATATATAAATTTTGTATGTTATATATAATAAATGTAAAAATTATTTGCCGATTTCTTGTTTATGAGCACTTTGACTCCACTGCTTTAAAGCAATCAATGTAAGAAATTCACTGTTAGTGTGTCCCACGTATAAGATAATAAATTATTTACCTTGTCTTCCAAAGGAAATAATATATCAGATAATATTTTGTAGTTATGCATATATGGTAGTTTCTTTGATGGAAAGAAATTACCATATATTAAGAGTCCCTAGGGTAATTATAATTTATGTAGAAGTCCCTAGGCTAAAGTATTTGCCTAAGAGTCCCTAGCCTACCTATAAATACGCCCGTGTCTCCATCAATCTGGCATCCTACGATAGGCACAGACTAGAAGGCTCCATAGGTTTTCTGTCAAAGTTTTACAAGGCAATTCTACAACACTTGAATAACTATGGCCGAAGGTACGTTCCTTGTTTAATTTTCGCTGTGTTGGCTTTGTATTTGTATTGGAATTTCAACAATCAAATCCCACACAATAAAGCATTTGTTATGGTTAGCTGCAGGAGATATCATTCAAATTTCAAGTAATAATTTAAATAGCAACTTGTCACATGTTATATTGTAAAGAATGAAATTGGAATTGAATTGTTAAAAAGCCATTTTGGGCATACAAAATTTATAGAAGAATACATATTTGAAGTACAAAAAGAACAGAACCACTAACCTTAATAAGAATGTATTCAAAATTTAATTTCTGAATGAGTTTTTCCTCTACCTTCAATAGCAGGTTTTTGGTTCGAGGCATAAAAATGAAAAAAGAAATCATATTAAGAAGCATTCTCTCTTTTAGTAGGGCCAATGCGACACAAACGCAGATTTGTATTCTAAGCTCCCATGTGGTGCAAGAACCAAGAAGAAAAGGTAATAACCAGTTAAGCCACAATATCACGATAACAAAGTTCAAATGCTGATCATTAACTAATATGCATAAATGAATCGACTAAACTAAACTTACTGACCAATATAACAGTAAACTGTTAATACCTTCTTATATGCAGAGATGCCTTGACGAAGAGCACTTTCACCCTCAGAGCTATAAGGGTCCTCCTGGTTCAGTAGAAGGTGCCATCAAAAATCAGTTTCATAATGTTTGAAACATCCCAGAGAAACAGATAGGATTGTTAATGAAAGACAATCGGTATAACCTAACCTTAGATTCTTCAAGCTCCAGCTGTGTCATCTCCAGCAATGAAAGAGCATTACGTGATAGCAACTGCAGAAAAATCCACAGTAAAGCTAATTTAAAACAGGAGATGTTTTTAAAAAAGGGTGCTAGTGATCAGTCAGTTAAGCCATACAAAGGCAGAAGAGATGAACACATTCTCCAAATTCTAGGAATTCTATGGATGCCTGGATATTAACTTACTCAGAAGAATCAACTACTGTAATATGTACACCAAAAAGTTTGTGAAGAACCTCACTTGAGACCACCCACCCTCCCTGCACCAAATTCCAACATATACTTGCAAGCCAAAACTCGAAGAGCAAGGCGGCAAGCCCAAGGGAGTGGTCACATTGAGTATGTCCTGATATGCTGTCTTATCAAATCTACTGAACGAAGAGTAGTACAGACGTAGGTGATATTATCATGACCCCTCTTTTTGTACCACTAGGGATGCTTAACGTCACTTTGTCAATTGGCATTACCTACCTTCTATCCTAGTGAGTCACTTTGTCAATTGGCATTACCTACCTTCTATCCTAGTGAACAATGTTCCATTGATCAGGCGAGGACAAGATTCGAACCTGTGTTTTTTAGGTCATGAGCTTGATGAGTTGACCAATTCCTCTACCTCGCATTCTCTTTCTTTGTTGTGAATTCAATCCACGCAATGATTTTCAGTCTAATTGAGCTACCTAAATCACTTTGAAAAAAGTCTCATTTCTTTATGTATTTTGGCCGCGACATGAGTTTTCTTTTACATGTAGTACACATGCTTTTACAAAAAGCTTTTCATCTGCACTGTCAAGACTCGAAGCAGCCTGAGTTTTCTTGCAACTATTATGCGTCAAAGAGTCGCCCTACCAAACCCCACAAAAACCAACTGATGAAGTACAAACACCTGGAACTGTTTTCACTGCATATTTAGATAACATTGCAAATGGAAAAACATTTCGGATCAGGTCTCTGTACGTTTATCAGTTTAGGATACCCTGAAATCTGTTTCTATCTCTGAGTCTGAACTTGCATTTTTCAACAAAGCTGTTGAACTTGGCACAGGTCATCTTTGAATCTCACACAGATGAAGCTTACTCATGTTCTGTTTGTAATTTCCATTGCTCGTGACAGATCCTCGAGGCCGAAAAAATATGTACTTTCTTCCTCTAGTAGATATTTAGGCATTTCCTCAAATTGCAGAGAAACTGATTGCCTTTCATTGCTAGTGTATAAAGACTGCAATTCTATGCTCTAAGGTCTGATGGGGCTTTAAGCCCAAAGTGCAAATAAAGCGTGGGTTATAATGAAGAAACGTGCAAATAGAGAAAAATTACAAACATGTATATGTAGTACAAGACTAATATCTTTAAACATGAATAACAATTATATGGACAAAGAAATTCCAACATATACTTGCAAGCCAAAACTCGAAGAGCAGGGCGGCAAGCCCAAGGGAGTGGTCACATTGAGTATGTCCTGATATGCTGCCTTATCGAATCTACTCAACGAAGAACAGTACAAACGTAGATGATATTATCACGACCCCTCTTTTTGTACCGCTAGGGATGCTTAACGTTACTTTGTTAATTGGCATTACATGCATTCTATCCTAGTGAACAATGTTCATTGATTAGGCGGGAGCAGGATTCGAACCTGTATTTTTTAGGCCATGAGCCTGATAAGTTGACCAATTCCTCTACCTAGCATCTTTTTCTTTGGTGTGAATTCAAACCACGCAATGATTTTCAGTCTAATAGAGTTTCCTAAACCACTTTGAAAAAAGTCTCCTTTCTTTATGTATTTTGGCCACGACCTGAGTTTCCTTTTGGATTTTCAGTCCAACTGAGCTTCGAGAACAACTTTGAAATAATTCTCCTTTCTTTATGTAAATTTGACGGCAGCCTGAACTTTCTTTTGCATGTACACAAACTTATTCAAAAGTGTTTCATCTTCACTTTGTCAGTCAAAACTCGAAACAGCCCGAGTTTTCTTGCAGCTACTATGCTTCAAAGAATCGCCCTCTCGAACCCAGTAAAATTAACTGATGAAATACAACCACCATGGAACAGCTTTCCCTGCAAATATACATAACATTGCAAATGGAAAAACAGCTCAGAGCAGGTCTCTGTACCGTTATCAGTTTCTCGAAATCTGCAATTTTGACGGACTGGTTTAAGAATAGGTATCTGTGATGAGACAACTTTCAAATAAGTAAAGAATTATGATGAATGGGAGTAGAAATATGGGTGGAAATAGAAGAGGGTGCACATTCAACCACCTCCATTATAGGGAGTTGTTGAATTAGACACATTTCCGCATAAGATAGTTAATGGTCTACATTGCAAAAACCCATCCTTGGTACATTGGAAAAGACAAAAGATTTAAAATCGTTCTTTAAGCTACTTGATTTAAATCTAATACGAGAAGAAACTCCATATTCACAAATTAGCAAATCTTATATTGATCTAAGTGCAGAAATAAAGCCTGTTTGACCTTCTCAATGATTTGATCTTGATTGGACTTCCAATCCTTCATATATTACTTTGTTCCCATTTCTAACTGCAAAAACTAATCCAAAAGCAAAAGAGTAAACTTGTTAAAACCACTTATAAGTAATATAGAGATATATAGATGTTATTACTTTATCAAGATCCATTTAACAAGTAACAACATACGTTCAGAGAGGCGGATCCAGCATTTAAATATTATGCGTTCAGCTTTTTAAGATTTTTAGCATTGAACCCGTTATATTTTTTCAATTATGGGTTAATGTCTACTACTATTTAGTACAATTTCAGTGAAGTTTTACACATAAATTTATGATCCGTTCTGAAAGTTATGAGTTTAGTTGAACCCGTACCTACTATGGTACATCCGCCTCTAACGCTAAGATAAAAAAAGATTGCATATTCCTAATTTGAAAAGATCATATTAGATGAATTAGTGCAAACAGTGTTGAGAGGAACGGGCTTCTAATAGTAACATTTGGTAGAATAATCTACCACAAAACTAGTACTATGTTATTCATCTGCTGTAATAGGCAAGTTAACATAAAGCCTTTATTGCTTATTTTCACTTTTTCCTTAGAAAAACATAAAAGAACAGAGAGATCATAAGGAAGAACGAACCTCAACTTATCATCTCGTACTCAGCTTTTTCCATAGTCTCACACTGTGCTGCGTCAATTGTTTCGACCTCCCTACCATAACAAGAGAGATATTTGTATTTAAAAGTTGAAAAAGAGAGACATTTGTATTTCAGGGTTACACTCATTGGCAAGGAAAACTATACCTTAGAGCCTTGATAACGACACTGAAGCGAAGCGAAGTGATCAACATGTTTTGCGCCGCACTTCAGGGCTTAAGCTAGCTTTAAGCGTTCCTTTGCTGATATCAACTGAAAAGGATGAGTAACTAATTAAAGATACAAAATAGTTTATTTCATAGAACATATTGAGAGACAATTAAATCGTTAAAAGAACCATAAATGAACAAGTCGAAAATACAAAGTTGAATTTACCATAGAAAGCAAACATTCAAGACTTGAAATTTCTGATTTCTGTTCTTTTCATGGTATATAAAGTATGATTAATTTTGTACTTCTGTGATTGATGTTCCAAATGAAATGGATTTTTCCTTTTCAGGAACTTTTTATGAAAAAAAAAAACAATATTTAAGATGTTGTTTTACTCCCTCTATAATAAACTGAACCTCCACATTTAACTTGGTACATATATGAAAATGGCCCCAGTAAAAGTGTATTGCTAAAGTTAGAACATGATCATTACGACAAGCAATGTTAAAGTTATGTAGTGTGTAAGAAACTTCTGTTTTATCCAAGATGAAAATTATTTTGCAAGTGAAAAGTGAACATCAGTTATGGAGAGAATACAAGACTAGTTGAGCTCTACATCGATGAACAGTTCCAAAGCTGTTTTCATCCATCCATTTTGGCACAGCTTTCTTGCTTCGCGAACATTCATCTGCAACTGGTTTTGAAAGTCTACATGTCAGCAAAGGCGAAGATATGATTTCATTTCACAAGACTACTATTCTGGTCTAAGAGAGGCGTCACGTCACCTTTACTAATAAGACCAGTATATAGTATAGATATATGTAGATTTAAAAAGAATGGATTATTGCATACCCAAGTAAGTTCTCTAGCGAATCTCTTTCTCAGGCCATGAGTCCAGTTTTTCTGCTACAAACAAAGGAAACATATGCTCTTCATAGGCAATGCCACCGGCTTTAGAGCAAAGGGATTCCATACTTGCAACTTACTTTCATTAGAATGTGGCCTTTGTTTCTAATTACAGTATGCGACAGCGACAACAACTGGATTCATCGGTCACAGAGTCATTGTTATTTTCCCTCATTTGTGGCAATGCCTCAACCTCAGCTTCTTCTTTATACAACAAACGAAGTCCATACTCCTTCGTTTCTCCAGAAAAAGATAACCTAATAATCCCATAGTCATTTGGTCTGTTTCCATTTGCTTTAGATGTATCCCATAAGCCATCAACCAAGAAAAAATTAATGTCATCTTCTGTTTCCCATTCTGAATTGTCGGATAATTCTGTATCACATTCTGAATGGCTGGACAATGCAAATTTCTGGGTCATGCACGACATCCCGTCATCAGATACGGGAATCAATTGAGCTGTGGTGTCAATTAAGCTGCCACAGTAACATACAGCAAATCCCAAGAATTTATCAGGTATATACCAATTTTCAGGTAAATTGACTGATACACTTCTATCCCTTCCCTTATGGTGGAACCAACTTGGGATCTTCTCCTGAGGATGCCAAATGGTAAATACATTTTCGGACAAGGAATCTGAAGCAGAGATGTCATGCCTCAAGGAAGATATATTCTGAAACAGAGCATGTGCAAACAAATTATATATAGAATCATTGTGTGCACTAAGTTTCACCCTCTGTAGTTTCTTTCTTTTTGTTACTAAATCATGGATACTTTTCATAGCCATATGACAATCTACACGCAATTCATTTAATTCAGGGGGAAGTTCTGGTAACTGTGTAAGCCTCTCGCAATATGATAAGCCCAAGTATCGAAGAGCACCAAGTTGGGCTATGCTTCGAGGCAATTGCTCAAAATTATTTCCACGAAGTTCCAACTTTTTCAAAGAGGATAAGGATCCAATATCTTCCGGAAGTCCTCCATCTATTAGATCGCAACAAGTGAGATCCAGATGTTCCAATGACCGTAATCCTTCAGCCACCGGAGGGAACTCAAAGTGTACTCCATCTTTGAAGCCTCCAAACATCACGCCTCCAAACATCAAGATTTTAAGTTTGTTCAAGCGCACAATGGATGACGGAGGTCGTGAAATTATAGTGTCAATGGCATGAAGCTCCTCCAAGTAGTCTAAATCCCCTATCTCTTCTGGCAAGCTTTCCAGTTTTGAGCAATTCGACACATTTAGAAAAATCAAACTTTTCAACTTATAGATGCTGCTTGGAAGAGCTACAAGGCTTCTCATACCGCTCAAATCTAGCTTGGTAATATGTGTTTGGTACTGAGTAATAGAGGATGGTCGTTCCCTTATATCCGGCTTCATTCTCCCGTGGATTTCTGGAAATTTTTGTAACATATAACAAAATTCGAAATTCAGATATTTAAGAGATTCCACGTTAACACATGGAAACCTCTTAAGGCTTTCACAATACCTCAAATTTAACCGAATGAGTTTTCGACAACATCCAAGGGAATGGTGAACCTCTTCAAGATTACTACATCGCTCCAGATTCAAATACTTCAAATTTGGCATCCCTGTGAAATCTGGCGTTCGCATCAGGTTAATCATATAACTCAAATCTAGCTCGGTAATATGATTTTGGTACTGAAAAATAGAGGATGGTAGTTCCCTTATCCCAGAGCTTTGTATGTTAATACGTATCTCCGACTTCATTCTCCCATGTATTTCTGGAAATTTCTCTAACCTATAGCAATGTTCTAAACCCAGATATTCAAGAGATTCCATGTTAACACATGGAAACCTCTTAAGGCTATGACAACCACTCAAATCTAACTGAATGAGTTTGCTGCAACATCCGAGGGAATGATGAACCTTTTCAAGATTACCACAACCATACAGATCCAAATACTCCAAATTTGGCATCCCCGTGAAATCTGGTGTTCGCATCAGGCTTCCACACTTCCTGAGATCTATCCTCCGTAGAGACGGCAAATGCTGTTCAGAACACAGATAGATTAATGAGAACCTATTTTTGTTTTGTTTTTTCATTTGTATGTGTGGAAATCAAATGACCTTTGTTGCTATCGTTCCTAAAAATTACTCCATTTATTAATCCCTCGACAACAAATGAATGATAGCATTTGAATTATGAGGGCCAACACATTATTTTGTGCAAAATTAGAAATTTATTTTTTTATATATGCAAGTTACTTGTTCAGAAACTGAATAAAATGATTGAAAAAAAACCTGTAGAAGAGAACTTATAAAGTGCTTTAAAGAAGTGAAATATAAAATGGGGAAACCCAAATGTTAAATCCGAAAGCAATGGATGAAAGCGTATATGTCCTTCTAGAAAATAGTTGGACTGAAAACTCTTTGTGTTTTACTAATAAGAATTCCTTCCATCACACTATGTACAATCGAGGATGAAATTCATATGAATCTAATCTTACTGTGAGCTTCTTAGTTAAAATGATGATGGGAAGATTTGAAAAAAAAAAAAGGACTTAAAGATCTTACAATAATACTGAGAACAACCCCAAATAATGTAAAATACAATAATTTCTTTTGAGACGGAAATATATTAATTTGAGCTTATTAATTAATACTCCATCCGGTCCATAATAAGTGATACTTTGGTTATTGACACACTCAAAAAAATACTAACTCCTAGTAAAAAAAAAGTTATTTTAACTAAATTACCCCTAATTAAAATTAGCAAATTGTTAACTTGACATATTGAGGTTTGTAAACAAGGGCAAAGTTTGGAAAAACAAAATTATTTCAAATAATACGTGACAAAAGCAATAATATTTGTTCATTATCACTAAATTAAAAAGACAATGATAGTTAGAGAGAAAAAAATGACAATAAAATAGAACTCAACTATTGTACCTTTGTTTTCATCCATAAATAACGCAGTGAACTGTCCGATAGTGCAAGGTAAACAAGCATTTTGGGTTCAAATGTAGATGGCAATGACTTCCAAGGATAGCCTTCCCACACAAAATAACGCAAGTTGTTGGGCAGATACTCAATGGCATAACGGGGCGACGGCCTCTCATCAAATATATTTTCATTAATGTTAAGTATCCTAAGCTTTTTCATATTTTTCATTGCCTTTTTGCTAAAGCGTAATCTACCAGAATTGAAATCAGTAAGAAAGATTGCTTCCATTGCGGTCCCCTGGTAAGAAAAGATCATTAGTCTACAATATTAATTAGATCTTTTTAAAGAAATACTGATGTTACTTCAGAGAAATACTTTGTGCAACTAATTCTATAGTTCTATTTTCTAATATTTCATTTTTCTTAGAAGTTCATTAGAGTCAAGTTTATAAGCTTTTCATGTTGGAATATAAAGAAATTGCAATTGAAACATTATCAATAAATTGTAGTAGTAACTTATTAAATTAAAAAAAAAAAGCAATGGTAAAGTGAATCTCTGATTGAGTTATTATGTAATAATATGTAATAAAATTTTCAAGTTAATCCAAAGAATGAAATTGGATCAAACAGATTAAGTGGCTACTAGACTAATCCATCACATAAAAAATATAAGAAACACGAATTAGGCAACATAAATTAAAGAGGCTACTCAGCAAATTAGGCAATTAATGTCTTTTAGACAATTAATATTACTTTTGCTTCTCCTACTAACTAAAGTAAACAACTAAAATGATGTACCTGCAAGACTATGAAGCAAGAGGAATAAATAATTGGAATTGACTAGCCTATGTATCTTTGGAAAATAAAAATTAGAAATTAAATATTATTGCATTGTTTAGCCTACTCACTGTATCGTTGATCATCACTTCTTCGAAATCCTCGGCAAGCCATAGTCTGCTGCGTTCTCCCGGATTTTTTTGCAAGTTCACTATATATTTACCCATATCTTGAATTAGGTCATGCATTTGAATCTCATCATATTCAGAGATGGACACAAGAGATTTTTCAATTAAAATACGCAATCCGTATTCTGCTCCAATATGACAACTCTCAAGAACTTGCATGGCACAATCTTTTTTTTCTCCTCGCAAGATGCATGCAATATCTAGAAACATCTCTTGTTGTATGGGCTCCAATCCATCATAACTGATTTTGAGCTTTTCAATAATTTCCGAATTTGAATTAATTTTCATGTGCTCTACCGCACTTTTCCATTCAGTTAAGCCTAGGTTATGCAGCAAAGAACCCCACACTTTGAGGGCTAAAGGAAGGCCTTTAGCATAATTTACAACCTCCAATGAAAGCTCCTTAAAATGCTCATCTGCAAATTCTTTTCCAAAAGCATATTGATTGAACAATTGCATGGATTCATAATCAGGTAGTGCAGTCATTTCATATATTACATTACATTTCCCTATTAAATGCTTGTCTCTAGTTGTTACAACAACCCTACTGCCATTACCAAACCAACCAATATCACCTGCTAAATACTCTAAATGATCTTTATGATTTATATCATCAAGCACAATTAGCACCTTCTTAGAGAAAAGTCTGTCCGGAATCATCTGCTTCCCGTCATGCTTATTATTGACGTAATCATCTTTTCTTCTTAACAATTCAGAGAGAAGGGTGTTTTGCAAAGAATGCAATTTTTCATTTTCTTTAATATCCGCAAGGAAACAAGAAGCTTCAAATTGATGAGATAAATTGTCAAAAATGGCTCTTGCTATTGTCGTCTTCCCTACACCGCCCATGCCCCAGATCCCCAATATGATCCGAACATTATTGATTCCTACCTTAAGTAGGGACTTTAATTTCTCCAGATGAGTATCTATCCCGACAATATCTCGCAAAGAAGACAAAGTAGCACGATTGCACAATTTGGAAATTTGGTCGACAATCTGCTGAATATTCTCCGCTTCAATCCTACGAAAATAAAAAAATCAATTGTAGATAAATGTAAAAAAGTCAAGTATTAGTACGCATTTCATAAATTAATTTTTTGTTTACATAGGAGTAGGGGAAAGGGAGAGAAACTAAATATTGAACTGAGCTACTAGAGTCAAGGAATCGAACTCTCATCAACTAGGCAAATAGCCAACAAACTGAGCTACTAAATATTGTTAATTTACATAGAGATGATTAAAAGACTACGCACATGAAACAAACGCTTGAAGGAGCAATCAAAATATTATACGTGCAAGAATGTTATTGAGGAATTGTAGTGATAGGAACTATAGTGTCTTCTGGGTAATAGCAAAACTTGAATAGTTTAAGATGTTTTTTTGTTTATTCTCTCTAATTATATTGATAGGAACTATACCTTCTTATTGATAGAGACATATATAACAACCATCATTACTTTTTTTCAGGAAAATAAAGATAAAAACATTTTTAACGTCTAAATGACAATCAATGAAATTAGATTGTGTAAGCAGTATTCTTAACAAAATAAATTGATTAAGCTTCCACCTTTTAATTTTTATTTTGTAAATATGATAAATTTATTTAGTGTTTTTTCTGTTTAGCTCATTTTTTGAGGTGCAGATTCTTTTTCTATTGTAAGAAACCACATTTGAAAGAAAATTATTCCTTTTGAGCAAACCTCCTTTTTTAATATTCCATTTTTTTCATTGTAAGAAATTACTATGTGTTCTTAACTCACCCGTCACGGACATCATATCCTTTTAGATTTGCGGCAGCAGTTAGAGCATTTCTCCATCTTTGGAGCTTCTGCATTCCTTCATCATCATCCTTATATCTTGTTTTGTGTTTCTCAAAGGCTTCGGCAAAGCTCTCCTTCTGGTATCGAACATGTGCTGGTTCCACATCATAGAAGACTGGTATGACAGTCTGTCCACATTGATCCTTGCATTCCATGATCTTTACTAACTCATCTAAGCACCACCTCGATGTTGCATACTTCTTTGAGAAAACGACGAGCGCAACTTGAGATTGTTCGATAGCTTTCAAGAGTTCATCTGATATTGATAAACCATGCTCTAGCCTTTTATCATCTTGAAACGTAAATATTCCACTGGTTTCCAAGCATTTGAAGAGGTGACCTGTAAAGGTTCTTCGAGTATCTTCACCTCTAAAACTTAGAAAGACATGGTAGTTCCACCGTGGAAACTCTGAAGTACTTGTAGACGAAGTAGAAGATGATGAACTTAGAAAGACTTCGTGTGGAAACTGTGAAGTACTTGTAGAAGCAAAAGATGATGCCATTGATTATCTGATCAGTTGTAGTACACAATAGGAGAGAAATAAATAAACAACTAGCTACTGGCACTTCAAATAAGAAATAGCTATGGCTCCACTCTATAGAATTATTGGTATTGGGTTTTCTTTGAACTTTAATAAAAGGAAGGTGGAAACTCCTACAAAGATCAGTGTATAGTACACAATAGTCAGCTAAAAGTACAAGTGGGTGCATTGAATTATTATTGCTCTAAAGCAAACACAAACGTCCCTCTCTCTCTTTTTGCCAAAGAAAAAGCACCCCATTGATTGAACTACTTTTTCTATTTTAATTTTCTATGGAGGTTGACAAAGTTATTGTCAGCAAAATATTTAATTTTTCGATTTTTTTGGGTAATGAACATAAAATTAAATGATTTTTGAATAATAAATATGAAATTAAATAATTTTTACGTAACCAAAAAAAGTAATTTAGGTAATAAACATAAAATTAAATGACCATCTATATAATTTATTAAGGTTAAGAATGTTATAATAAAATTTCGACAAAATTGTAAAATATATTGTGGANGGGGGGGGGGGGGGATTTTTTGGTCGACTTTTCAATCCTTTGTCCTATTGATTCCACCTTTTAACCCTGTAGGTTTGTAAAAGAAAATGCGTGACAAGTCATAAACACGTCCCAAAAAAAAGACTTTTATATATTATCAACTAGTGAAGGTAAATTTTTTAGATATAATAATTGCCGAGATTGAAGATGTAGATTAGGATATGTAAATAAGTGATGCTAACTTTTTAAATAAGATATTTAGCTCAGAGCTTTGATGCCTTTTTAGCGTAAAATCTTTCTTATGCTTGTAGTAATAAGACTTGGGTTATTTATTGTGGTAGTTGCAGTAATACAGCTGATGATATTTCTAATTAAGTTATACTTGCTCCGTTTATTTTTGTTTGGCATGTTTCGACTTTTTACGCTATTTAAGAATAATAAATAAAGTGTATAATTTATAATAATACTCATATTAATTTATACATATTTTATTGAATTTGAGAAAATAATTTAAAATAAGCAAAAATGGGTATAACAGATTTTTTTTAAAGTGACAAATAAAAATAAAAATTTATTTTTATAATACATGCGTAAAAGTGAACTGAGAGAATAAATAGGAGACAAGAAATAAATAAGCTATTATCACTCCAAAGATGAAAAGTTTCTAAAAACGATGGGCTCCACTCTATACAAATATTGTTATTGGAGAATGTAGCATTATATATGGTAGGGTCTCATTGAGTATTACCTCTAGAGGGAAACATATGGTCTCTTTCCTCGATGATATATATAAGAGTTAATACCCTCAAACCTATCTAAACTATATCATTTTTATTAGTTTTTTATCTAAACTATCGAGTGTTTTCGAAAACTCCTTGAATTATATCACCCTTCATATAAAACACCCTACGTCGCTTATGTGGCACTTCGTTTGCAATTACTTCCTCAAAAGCGCGTGAAGCTTGAAAATTACCAGATTTGGGGCCCATCTGAAGCATGAATAATGGCTAATTAACCCATTTTTTTAAAAAACTTATATTTTATCCCTTTTTCTTTAAATTACATTATCTTCTCCATTATTTCACCTTTCTTCTCCATTTTTTCACCATTTTGATCTCTTTTAATCTTATTCCATTTGAAATTCTCTCCCTGTTTATTGAGTTTATATTTTATCCACCCTTCATTGTTAACCAAATTAATTTGAAAGAAGAACACCCATTGTAGAAGAGTCATGAGGTTTAATGTATTTTGTGGTTGTGGGTAGTCTGTGTTTTGTGGTTGTGGGTAGTCTGCTTCTTTCAGAACATCAACGACAAATACTAACCCAAGAAGACGTTTTTTTGGACGTAAGTACTATGGGGCAATCATCTTACAAATCATCATATTTTATATGATATAATATGGCCAATGTAATGTGATAATTCTTGGGTTACAGAAGGATAAAATGGAATTCGAGGCTGAATTGAAGAAGAAGAAAATGTTGAAGATGCTACTTATTATTAGTATCTATTTCAATGTGTATTTTTTTGTTGTTCAAATGTTAGGGTAAATGACTTCTTACTGAGTTTATGATGTAAAAAGTAATTCCGTCCTATTTTTTTAGAGTTAATACCCTCAAACCCACCTAAACTATATTATTTTTGTCAATTTCCTACTTAAACTATCGAGTGTCCCCGAAAACCCCCTGAACTATATCCCCCTTCGTATAAAACCCACCCCCCTCTCGTCGCTTATGTGGATATTAATATTAATTAAATTAGTTATCCATGTGGCATGCCACATGGCATATTTTATAATTTAATTAGGGCGTGTATCACATGCATTACAGCTAATGCAATGGGGGATTTTTTATACGAAGGGTGATATAGTTTAGGGAGTTTCTGGGGACACTCAATAGTTTAGATAGTAAACTGATAAAAATGATATAATTTAAGCGGGTTTAAAGGTATTAACTCTATATATAATATTGGGTGCATCACTAAGTGAGATTGTGATTTTAAATTTTATGTTAATCTTATTTTTTTTTATCCTCCAAAACTAGGCATCACATGGTGCATATTAATTAAGTATAATTCTTTTTCTTTCTTTCTTTGGGATTTATTCTTTTAAAATTCTCATTTTTTGTTTGTCACCGAAAAATCTTATATGATTAAATAAAATGTGCATATTAAACTAGTGGATAATGCAGCATATAGTATGTTATTGAGTTCAACTGATCTCAATATTTTCAACGTGAAATATGGATATAGATGTAAGAAAATTACTATTAAAAAATAATAATTTTAAACTTATAATTCCAAAAATGTAATGGATGCAATAGTAAAGACCAAAAGTTGAACCCGTACAGTTTATATCCTGGATTCAATACCTCTTCATAACAGTGCACTCAGGGGCGAAGCTATACTCTTTTAAGGGTGGTCAATTGACCACCCTTCGTCAACAATTTGCACTGTATATATAGGTAAAATATTAGGTTTTAGAGGCATATAACATATATTAAACACCTTTTGTTGGAATTTTTCTTTTTCTTTTTCCAAGTTTGAACACCTTTAGAAAATTTTTTGGCTTTGCCACTGAGTGCACCTATCTCTTCCAAAATCCTGAATTCGCCTTTAATTACTCCTTATAGAAAGTAAATAGTAGGATTTTTTTGTGAAGCTTCTTCTTAATGTTCTACTCCAGTTGATTATAATTATTATTGTTACTACTGGATTTTCTTTGAAATTTAATAGAAAGAAAGTAAAAAATCCCCCATATCAATGGACAACTAAAAGTACAAGTGGATATATGAAGCTAGAAAGAAAGCTCGAATTGATTACTCTTTTCCAAAATAAGTGACTTTTTAGATGTTTTCACACAAATAAAAAATATAACTTTTTAAATTTAATTAGCGATGAAATTGACTATATTAACCTTTACTATCTCACATAAACACTTCTAACACATATTCCAACACTATTTACTCCAAGAACAATATAGGAAAAAAATAATTAATTTATTCTTGAAATCTAGAAAAATCACTTATTTTGGATAGGAGGGAATAGTATTTTTATTGTTATAGAGGTTTCTTTGAATTGTAATAGAAGGAAATAGGAAATTCCTCAAAAAACGACTCACCCTCACACGTGAATCTAGTGTAATGATTACACATTAACGTAAACCTAAACTTTTATCTAGACTCTATATTTTTATTAAAAATTTAATTTGAAATTCAGTCCATATATCAATTATTATTATATATTAGCTTGAGATTTATATAAAAACTCATAAACATAAAATCCTGCATCTGTCTCTAAACCTTTCTGCCCTAAAATCCCATTGTAATATATACACAATGGATAACTAAAAGTACGAGCCGATATATAAAGCTACAAAGAAAAGGAAAGGTAATATCCCAGTAATTTCCTTTGTCTCGCCGACAATAGTTGCACTAATCAAAAGCAGTATTATGATCTTATTTTTCTTTGTGCAAATAGAAAATGACAACAAATATAGGTCCATGAATCAGAAGGAATCTTACTTTTCTCAAATACTTGATATAAAAGAATCAACTACAATAATTAATTAAAGGCCAAATACATATCCAACACCTGAAACAAGATGCCACGATCTCAATGTTAGTTTTATGAAAAGAGTAAGAAAATTGTATGTGAAAAAATTATGATTGTGGTAAGAGGTAAGAGAACAGTAGATTTTTTCAAAAAAGTTATACAGTACTATATGTTAGAAGAGATGAGAATTATTGGTACCGAAAAAGTATGTATGAGATGGGGTCTACCGCATAAAATTATTGGTATTGGACCTAGTCAAATTACGTGAATTATTGTTACTACTAGATTTTCTAAAACGGATGAAATAATATATTTATCAAAAAGAAACAACAACAACAACCATCCTTCAAAAACCACCCATTCACCCTCAACCAAAATTCCACAATAATATGTACACAAGGGATAGCTAAAAGTACAAGCAGATATATGAAGCTACAAAGGAAAGGAAGAGTTAGCCTGTTTGGTCATGCTTCTTGGGAGGTCAGAACTGTTTTTTTTCCCAAAAATATTTTTTTTTTCTAACTTGAGGTGTTTGACCAAGCTTATTTGGGAAAAAAAAGTATTTTTGG
>MU772581.1:2536-29257 GCA_026770625.1 Nicotiana glauca | reverse complement strand
ATATATATATATATATATATATATTAAGAAAGCCAAAGAGTTAGTTTTATTTACAAAATTTCTGCGGGCGTCTACTGTAATAAAAGGTTAATGTAGGGTGAAAATGATAGTAGAAAGATAAGTGTACTATCTCCTATAAGAAACCCATAAAATTACAAAAATATGACTTAAAAGTAGTATCATTAACTCAACACCCACAAAATTAATAAAGTAAAATATGGTAACTTTAAGGGCAATAGTTTTGAAAATTTGAATCTGAGGACCACAAAATCATTGGGTTGTCATATAATTAGAAAAGTTTGTAGTCACATAATTTTATAATTTTTAAAGGAAAAGTTATTTTGGAAGAAAGAAGTTTGGTGAGAATTAGAAATAGCAAATTAAAGAAATACAAGTGATTCAGTATTCTATTAAATAATATATTTTAAAGTATGTAAAATAATTAATACTTGGCGAAAATCATTAGCTTTTTTGAGCTTGTGAGCATACAATTTCTTTAGTTATAGACAGAAATAGATTTTTTTAAAATATATTTATTAAGTTTTAATTTCATTCATATTTTCATGTAGCAAGAGTTTTGCTAATTAAATTTGGTATTCAGGCTTAATTTCAGAAGAATCCAAGAAATCTCAAGGTAAAACTATAAATAGCAATTTGTTTTATTATAAAACACTCTTAATTTGCCATAAAATTTTGATTGTATTCACCTGCTAAGAGTACATAAATATTATTATATTATTTGTCTACTTACGTTTTTTTTTTTCAAGAAAGTAAAGGAGTGTTTGCAACTAAGGCCAAAAGAGGCCACTTATCTAAAAAATAAAAAGCGTCATAGAATTAGACAACTTTGCGTATTCCCTAAATGCCCTTGTGAGGACGACAAAAATCTGCTATCTCGCAATTTGTTTTATTATAGAACACTCTTAATCTGCCATAAAATGTTAATTGCATTTACCTGCTAAGAGTATGTAAATATTATTATATTATTTATCTACTTACGTTTTTTTTTCAAGAAAGTAAAGGAGTGTTTGCAACTGGGACCCAAAAAGGCCACTTGTCTAAAAAATAAAAAAGCCTCATAGAATTGGACAACTCTGCATATTCCATAAATGCCCCTGAGGACGGCAAACATATGCTATTCTCGCTTATTAATACTAGTAGGAGGCTAGCCGTGCTGAGCCCAGGCCCAAACTCAAGACGTAATATTACTAACTCAATTTAAAAATAATATAGTAATTTCAAGTCACATTCTTCTTATGCCCTCCAAATAGTCCTAACTCCTAAACCCTTGTTTTGCATTGAAAATACCTCAAATTTCAATTTCCATGAAATCCAACGTATACATGCTAGGATTATGCTCCATGGCTTCTTCAGTGCTTTGTTACGGCAGCTAGTGCTCCTGCAAGCTATAGTCTGTTGCTAAATCCAACTCCTGCAAAGTAATAGTCTGTGGCTTAACCTAACTCTGTCCAATTATGCTGAGCACCTCTCAAAGTTGTCAAATAATATTGTACAGCTGAAAAAATGATTGATTATTATTCTCAACTCCTCTATTTGACGTAAGGAACAGTTGTTGCACATTAATGTTCCTTGTTTCTGTATATTATATTTTGTGAGAAAGATTTCATATGTTGTCACTAGGGTGTTCAAACTTAACCGGAAAATCGCACAAAACCAAAAAATCAAACCAAATCGATTAAAAAACCCGACTAGGTTTGGTTTGGTATTGAGTAAAAAAATCCGAACCAAACCGACATATAAATATATAAATTTTATTTATATTTTTAAGACTTTGTAGTGATTTTTCTTTAGAAAATGTAGAAATATTTGGGATCCTCTCATGCATTAACCTTGAAAACGTAAATTAACGAAAAATTATTATTAGATGACTAAAAAAATAACTATCATGTGTTACTAAAAAATTTCTCCCATTAGAATAGTTTAATAGATCATATGTTTGTCAATTTTTTCCATATTTACTAAACATATATTCACTTATCAAAGTTTTATCTATAATTTTAATAATGTAAGATTTAAATAATATTCATGTAACAAAAAAATCCGAAAACCCGAAAAACCCGATAAAACCGAACCAACCCGGTCCATGTACACCCCTAGTTGTCACCCACGTAAAGCGTGATACTTTATACATCGTGCTCAAGTCTTTCGGCCTCTTTCAAGTCACCTTTCAAGTTCACTTAGATATGTTTTCAGTTCTATTATTGAACATCTTGTAGATCGTATCAAATTCCATTTTAGATAGTTATCCTAGTGCTTTGAATATTTTCTTTATTCATTCCAACGGAAGACTAAAAGCGAACGTACAGTCTATGAAAAGTTATCCACTTCATCTTTTACATAGAGTTAATTTAATGGATATCCCCCATGTCAAACAGGTTCTGTTGGCACCCTCATTTCGCTTCGTAATGATTCAGACCTCACAGTACTGATATGTTTATATCTCCACATAAATTCATATTCCGAATAAAGTAGGCTGGAGTCTATCAAGGTAAAAATGTGGTTTGGAGGTATCATCGATCTTGAAGCTGGCAGCAAATGAAAGAGTCGGTCAACGAAATGAAGAGAAAAAGAACACTGCTTTTTTTCTCTATCAGTTGACAGATTTTGCAAGAAAGATTATTAAAAGAATCTCAAAACTTTTTGTAAATTTTGCAATAATTTTCTGTTTTGAAACAAAATATGATTTAACACGAAAGCACAGTGTGAAGGTCCCAAAAATTCATATTGCATCTCAAGAAAGGAAAAGGAATATGAATAAGGCGTCAAGGCAAGGCAAGGCAAGCCTTTGGGATGACCCCAGCACCCCATTCAGCATTTGGTTCCTTTGGTTATAACGTCTGTTTCAAAGACAATCACTCTCTTATGCCTATTTACTCAGTTCCATCACCATGTCCTTAAGTTCAAGTAGTATCATGAATTAGAATCAACGGTAAGACTGAACCGGAAAGTACATCATTTTATCTCCATTCCATCATGACATGATCTAGTGTAGACCACACATATTCAGTGTTCATGATTTGCTACTAGATCTTCTGGTGGAGGTTTTCTATGCACAATAACTTGGTAACTCAGAACCAGTAGGTTGATAAGTTGATTTCATCAACCTTGCTAGTCACTGAGTTCTCAATTTTGATGTGAAATGAGGTTGATCCATTGAAGCATGTATTTTTTAAAAAATAAAAAAAAATTATACTTCTATTTTCTTTCAACGCACAAAGTATTATCTATTCTAAACATCTTATCCAACCAAAAATGTAACCATATACTTAATTATAATACGGAACATAAAGTTTATCTTCCAATGAAATTGGACATAATGCCCTCATAATAGCTCCAATAGTGTAAATCTGGTGGTGTTAATTCTTAATAATAGCTAAATTAACACAAGAGACAAGTGGACAACAAATTCAGTAGGCCAAACATTATAAATTTTAGATTGTTATTTTCTCCCTTCTACAGTTTCTTGCTGGCTTCCCTTCTCTTACTTCGTAAAGTGATCAGTTCTGTTTAACACGACACAACAAAGTGGCAGATACAGTCATAAACTACTCTCAGCACCACAAGCAAAACAAGTTCCAATTCTCCATGAAGAATATTTGGAAGAGCAAAGCTCCAGATATAAAATCAATGTTTACTGATAATAAACGTAATCTTTAGTTGTATATGTAGGACATCCTTCATTTGTATCTTTCTGTTACTAAATTCTAGTTCAGTGTAATGTAAGATTCTATCTTTCTGTTACTAAATTCTAGTTCAGTGTAATGTAAGATTCTACTTTGACATTTCTGCACATTATGCCACTTTAAATTGGAACATATAGCTAAACTAAAACATAACTTTTTACAGTGCCATCAATTGCACCTTGTTACAGATGGGTAATTGTTCATTTTTACTCTTTAAAACACACAAGACATACAAAGAACATAACAAAGACCCTATAAGTGATGAATAATTTTTATTCCTTCTTTAAAGCATATCGACAAAAACAAAAAGAACATGTTAGTTAATTCGTCTAAAGTCTGTAGACAGAAAAGGATCAGCTTAAAAGTATAGTAGAGCTCATATTATATGGGAGTAGTTTTTTCTCCTAGTATAGTAATCTCCATTTTCCAATTAAACTACGTTAACGTATATGTTCCAAGGCATCTAAGTTATTAAATAGAGAAAATCTATTAAATTATAGACCATACTGCTCGGTGTAAACCAGCAAATAAAAAGACGTCATGCTCTGCTCTGCCTTTACCAGCAAGCTTTGAACTATCTAACGAATGCGAATCAAATAAAGGATATGTAGTCTACCAAAGAAAAATTAGGTGATATTCCATAAGAAACTTCTAAAACCAGTAAAAAATAATCGCAAAGGAGACATTCATTTAGTTATCACATAGCCAGTTGATTAGTAAGCATGTTATCAAACTAACAATTTCAAGAACATGACTTATCAGGCAAAACAAACTTTTGCACTCATCGTTGGATGATAACTCTGTAGTTTGAAACGTTTCTTCTTAGTCTTCATTGACTATTTTCTTTCCCCCCAAGTACAACAACAACAAGCCATGAATTTTTCACAAGTGGAGTCTGGAGAGCGTAAGACTGCGTACAGTCTTACCCCTCAAATACCTGATCATATATATATTTAGATAAATTTTTTGACGGAAAATATGCTCGAACAATTTAAGCTAAAACATCAATTTTGGGTATGCAAATAGTCCCAAAAAAGAACTGCAGTCAAATATAAAATAAGCACAACAACAACTCATTATTTTTTGACAATTTATAAAGCCTAATTTTATTGCCCCAGAGACCTTGCTTTGCAGCAATATGCAAGAAATCAGTCCAAGAAAATGAAAACTCATTATTCACCAGATAAAACTAACCTAAAAATAGTGAAGAAAATCGCTAGCCTAATACAATTTCTTCATGGGCAATAAAAACAGTTTACAAATAGTGAAGTAAAAAACAGTGCGAAGACATGCAGTTTCATTTTTTTCTCCCAACCAAAACTAAGGAAAATTTTAAAAGTAAATACTGATCTTGAATAGCCAATTTGACTTTTGTTCTAAAATAAAACCAGCCAACTTTTTACAGTAAGAAATTTACCGAGAAGAGGTAGCAAGGCCAATGAAAATCCAATAATTGTATAGTCGGTTAAAGCTCTACGAAGCAAGATAGGATAAACACAACTGTAAAATCGTGTATTAATTGCATTACGCGGCTAGCCTAACTGGAAACATCCTATTCAAAGGCTTATTGGTCAGCCAAAGTCAACTGGGTTTATCCTAATAGAGCCCACAAGCAATTGTAGTTTCTTCCGGGCAATTTCTCAAGCACCTCTAATGCAATTCCTAATGCAGTACGTAAAATATCAAACGCAACTCTTTTTTTACTGCAGTTTGGTAGAGTTGAAACAGAAGAAACTTAAAATTAAACCATGAAAAGAGCGAATGGGACAACCAAAACAGAGAGCGTAACAACAAAACAGAGAGCGTAACAACATGTCGCCAATTAGCTTAAAATGTTAAACGAACAAAGTTAAATCTTTCATCCAAGATTCAAAACATCGCAAGTAAAATTAAAAGAAAACAGAAAACCGTGTGAAAAAAAAGGATAAAGATAAAGCAGCAGAACTTTAACAGTGAGTAGAGCAAGGTGATCAAAGCAGAAGAGTAATTTGAGGAGCTTTTGAATTTTTTTGCGCACAAAGAGAGACGCTGGTGTTTACCTATTAAATCAAATCCTACAAAAGTGAAAGTCGTACTAACCTAAGACAATAAGATCAGACATGAAAATAAAATTCAAGAATAATCATGAAAGAAACTAAAAACAAATGAGCAAATATTGGGGAAGTCTTGAATTTCTTATTTACACCATTCTTATTCTCACCATTATTAGTCATGGAAGAATTGATGGATGTGTGTGCTAGTTGGCTACCGCCCAAGAGGTAATAAATTTACATAAATGGGCCTAGAGCTATGCGGTCAATACAGAACATGAAGGGCATAAATATAATTCTAAGCGATCTGTCGTTATATGGAAGAGGATAAATGAGGAATTTCAACATGATTAAGCCCACGTATGCCATATGAACCAATTGCAAAATCAATTTTACCAATCACATACATGAATTTTCGTATTTGCCCCTCAAAGTAGGAAGACCACGACCTGCTTATTCCCGCTTCTAAATAGTAGGAATTAGTAATTAGTAATATAAATAGCAATTTTATTTTACTATAGGACATTCTTAATCTGCCATAAAATGTTAATTGCATTTACCTTCTAAGAGTATGTAAATACTATTATATGTGGAATGACTTCCTGATCACTTACACTTGTAGCGCTTTGAAAGCCGATAATGAATTTTAAATTTTTCAATTTGAGCACTCGAACTTGACAGAATGAGTACTAATAAATACATCCAGTAATGTGTGTACATCAATTGTGCTGACATGTACAACAAGTCATATACTAGACTATTTATTGCTTGACATGTGTTATTTGTGAGTCCTATTTTTAGATATTAAATAAGCAAAAAAGAAGTTACAAATTAAAAAAAAAAAAAAGAAAGAGAGAAAAAGACATGAAGCTATTACTGCGTTCACCCACATCTCCCTTTTCTCCGTTCACCCACCTCTATTCCTTTCCTTATTTTTATTCTTCTTCTTTCTCTTTTTCTTTAATGTTGTTAGTCTCTCTTTCAATCAAATTCACAACACCACTGTGCTCATGGTTAGACTAGAAAAATAAATTTAATTTTAAAATTTTAGAAAAAATCAATCGGAATCCATGGTTCTAGAGAGCTTCGAAAACCACATATTTGAGGACAAAAGACACCAATTTCCCAATTTACTTGGTAATATGATGGACCTTGGATGCGAGAGCTACAAAAATCAAACTCCACCACTTTCAGTGCAACTCCCAGAGGAATTTCCAGTGATGATATCTAATCGGACGGCGTCAACTTGTAGCACCGTGCTTTAAAAGTTCAGGCTGCTCGGAAAAATTAGACGCCTCACCAAGACTTCTAAAACGTATCGCCGATTATTTCTTCATGAAACCCTTCATTGATATGTTCCGTTCTAACTTCACCATTGCCCCGCAATTTTTGTTACAGCCGTGGATGTAATTTCAACACCTGGATGTAGTTTTCATTCCTTTTTCATTTTTTAATTTTTTCCCTACTGATAAAGTATTTTTTTTAATCAGATTATTACATTGATGCGTATTTTTTGCGTGACTGACACGGATTTTGTCCGCATCACATTTGTCACTGTCATATGGGCATGGTCAATGGTCAAATGGGAAAATCCAAAGTTCATGTGTCGGCTTTCAAAAACCCTACAAGTCTAAGTGGCCAAGAAACTATTACGCTATTATTATATTATTTGTCTACTTACGTTTTTTCCCAAGAAAGTGAAGGAGTGTTTGCAACTCGGACCAGAAAGGCCACTTGTCTAAAAAAATATAAAAGCCTCGTAGAATTGGACAACTCTGCATATTCCCTAAATGCCCCTATGAGGACGGCAAAAATCTGCCACTCTCGCAATTTGTTTTACTATAGAACACTCTTAATCAGCCATAAAATATTAATCGCATTTACCTTTTAAGAGTATGTCAATATTATTATATTATTTGTCTATTTATATTTTTTCCCCAAGAAAGTAAAAGAGTGTTTGCAACTGGGACCCAAAAAGGCCACTTGTCTAAAAAATACTAAAAAAAACCCTCGTAGAATTGGACAGCTCTGCATATTCCCTAAATGCCCCTGTGAGGACGACAAAACTCGGCTATTCTCGCTTATTAATTGTGTAGTTAGTATAATTAGTAAATATATTAGTAATTTACATATAGATAAACATAGAAAAAAGGAGTTGTGTGAGGGGAATTGTGGAACGGCAAATCCACACTTGATGTTTCGTTTATATCAACCAACGAATATATGACACGTAATTATACATGTGTTGCTATCACTCTATATAGTTATAAGTTATTTTATATATATAAACATTGATTCCAACTTTATTTGGGACTAAAGTGGATTTATTATTGTTGTTGTTTGCCAACTGTTACAAGTGGTGGAGTCTTTACCTTGGCTACCATTCACATCTTCACCAAAAAGTCTATCTATATATTTGAGATGTAAAACGTCTTAAAAGTTGGAACCTATTCAAAAGTTTCCTCATAAATGATAATGTGTTCCTAAACAATCTATTTTTCTGTTCTTGGTGTTTTGCACTTCGCATGAGGACGAACTATATGCATTAATTTTTCATTGTTTGGTTAGAATGAAACGGAAAAAGAAAAAGAAAAAGAAGAAGAAAAAAAATCTTATGAACAAATTTGTTGGGCCAAAACGGTAAGCTTTAAACTGGGCCATAAATTATTGGCCCTTCGTACTTGACGACCCAACTAGCCCACGCCAAATACGAGACTAAAGGCTCAAAATTCTGTGCCAATTGAAGAAGTGATGATCATATATAATTTAAACTAAAGATATATACATCAATTATCCTAAATTCCAGTATTAAAGAGAATAATATTATGCACTTACAATTTTAGTTATACTAGCTTTAGTGTACGTGCGTTGCACGTGTGGTTAGCGTCAATCAATAAAATATATGTATATGAAGAACATGCAAATCAGTGCCCCTATGCGCCTTTATCAACAAAAAAGGAAAGAAAGAAAAAAAGAACATGTAAATCAAGTTATCAAATGCTAAGTTTTAAAATGTCTACGCTAAGTTAATATTTTAAGATAAGTAACTCTGTACAGAAAAAAAAGTATAGGAAGTTGTCATTTATTTGAACGAATACCAGAAAGAAAATTAATTAATGGCAACTAACTTAGAATATATTTTTTCTTCTAATGTTTAATTCTTATTATTTTTAATATTTGCATATTTAACAGTTTGACTCTAACTACTATATTATAATTTACTTTATTATAAATTTTGAAAAGAACGACTTGAATTTTTTGCAAATTAGTTAAATCAAACACTTTTTTGGTTAATTAGGATTGCTCTTAACATTAAAGAGTTTTTTTTTGTTGTTGATTCAAATCATAATAATAACTCATCCCAAATTTTAAATACTTACTTGTAATTATAATTTTTATCCAATAAGAATTTACGTTAAATATAATAAAAAAAATGGTACAAAGTAAGCTAGTAAAATACATTAGAGAATGACTCAGAATTATATTTGAAAGAGTATATGGCGTATCATTATTTAAGTGGAATTAGTATTTAAACAATGCTAATATTGATTAACTCCATTTGTCATTATATTTGAAAATAATTAGTTTTATAACAATTCTAAATTTTTAAAAGGTAAAATGATCGATACACATTTCGATTAGAGAACACGTATTTTTTCTTAATTTGAAGGGCATATCTTTTGAAAAAATCTTACGAAAATTGTAGTAATTGCTATAACATGATATTGAATCTAAAACGATTGATATATCTATTTTTGATAATTAAATTTTGATATTTATTATATATTTTTATTATGATTCTTTAAATGGCCATCAGTAAAAATAATTATATTTTCTTAGAGATTTAGAATAAAGAGGGTCGTCATGTAGTGTCACGACCCATTTCCATGATAGGTCATGAAGGCGCCCAACACCGTTGCCAGGCAAGCCAACGCGAAAATATTTCTAACTTCTTATGTTAATTTTATCAGAATTTAAGTGAAATAAATACTCCAACTTGGATTCAAAATCAAAAGTGATAGATAATGTAAGTAACATAATTATACAACCCAAAACGTAAGTCTACCAATATGTGTGTGCCAAGACCTGGTGTCACAAGTATGTGCATCTAGTAGAATATACAAAAGAATATCTTTATCCTATTGTCTGAGATAAAGAAAGACAGCAACAATAAAGGAAGACTCCATCCGGCTGCTGAGCAACATAGGAAGGAAGCAGCTCACCATGGAAGTCTTTGCCACATGCTCAAAGGCGTGCACCGGACTGGTAACCAGATGTGTCTGCCTCAGATCCTGTACAATTAAGTACAAAAGGGTGGTATGAGTACATAAATAATATGTACCTAGTGAGTATCCGTCTAATCTCGAAGAAGTAGAAACGAGAGGTTGACTTGATACTTACTAGGGTCAAGACAATATAATAATAATGTGCTATGCTAAGCATGGATGTCTCCAATAAATAACAGGCTTCAGTTAGCCATTTACATTTTCAAATACTTAGCAAGTAAATATGTCATGTCTAAGCCTTAGCATAGGTACCATGCGCAATCATTTCGAGATCGACAGCCCGCTCCAATAGAAAATAAAATATGCACTACCGAGGGTCGAACGACGCGAACCATATATGTATCTATTTACGCCGAGGCGATCGGTCCGATCCATAAATATCAAGAAAACACCAAGAATACACACAAAGGCGCATTTATATACAAATAAATTCTTACAAGGCTTTAACAAGTCCACATGTTCACTTTTATTTCTCCCAAGTCTCTAGCATATCGTAAATGATCATATTAGCAAGTTAGTATCGTAGCCCCCGCATTTAGTAGTAAATTCTCAATTATTATACCTAAGGGGACCATTCCCTCTTACAAGGTTAGAAAGGAGACTCACCTCGCTCCAAAGCACACTTCCAATATCAAGAACAAGCCCAAGCCCTCAATTCGGAGCCAAACGACCACAACTAGTTAAATGAAGTCAGAACTAGTCAATATAGGCTTACAAGATTGAATTCTAATTATTTAAGCAATTTCTCAACCTTTTTCACATGTTTGCTAAATTTCGACCCCGGACCCACGTGTCCGGATTTCGAGATTTTCGAAGAAAGTTGTTCTCTACAACCTAAGGATCAATAATATGTGATTTCTAGTTCATTTCATAACAAATTTTGTGGTCAAATCTTAGTTTTATCAAAACCCTTGGTCTAACTCTATCCCTTTGATTTCACCTAGTTCTTAGTGTTTAATCTACCTAATATACATGTATTTAAACAAAGAATGAGTCGGAATAACTTACCTTGCTATGCTAAGCGGAACCTTTCTCTCAAGAGCTTCCAAATCGCCCCAAGGATAAGTGTAAAGTGATAAAAATGGTCTTTGAACTCGAATTAAATGAACCTCATTGTCCAGCGATTTCCACATCTGCGGTTAGGGGACCACATCTGCGGTCCCGCACCTGTGAAAGGAGAGCTGCAACTGCAGAATAGGGCAAAAGGGGCAGGGACCGCTTCTGCGGTCCGAGGCCCACATCTGCGGCTAGGGAGCCGCTTCTGTGGTTCTGGCCTGGATTGCCCCTGGCCGCTTCTGCGGAGTCATGACCGCACCTGCAGTCCCGCATCTGTGGCCCTAGAACCGCAGATGCGGTTATGACAGAAGCAGCAAACTCAGCCTTTTCTCAAAATTTCTACTTCACTCGAGCCTCGTCCGCTTGACGCTCGGGGCTCCCGGGCCTGCTCGAACATACTGACAAGTCCAAAATCACGAGGCGGACCTACTCGAACCCTCGAAAGACTCAAAACAACGCTAAATCTAGGAGTCACCCCCCAAAAACCAAATGAATCAAACTAATGAACTTCAAGTTCTTAATTCTACTCTAACGGGTCAAAACGCCCTTAAACTACTCGGGTTGACACCAAATTTTACGTGCAAGTCTTAACTGATATTTCAGACCTGTACCAAGCTTCGAAACCAAAATACGAGTCCGATACCTAGGAAATCAATGATTACTTAGTTTCTTTAATTCTTTAAAACTTCAAATTAACAATTTCAAATGAAATTTCATTACTCGGGCTAAGGACCTCAAAATTCAATTCCGGGCATACGCCCAGGTCCCATATTTTCTCACGGACCTTTCGCGACCATCAAATCATGAGTCTAGGTTCATTTTCCCAAAACATTAATCGAAGTCAAACTTGGTCTTTTAAGAGAATCCTAAAGAAACAATTGGACATATTTCACTCAAAACTCTTCCAACTCCCGAACCAACCATCTCCGCAAGTCATAATTTAGCTAAAGCAAGTACACAAAGTTTTATTTAAGGGAACGGGGTTCTACAAGGCAAAACAACCAGTCGGGTCATTACATTCTCCACCTCTCAAATAAACGTTCATCCTCGAACGGTCATAGAAAAGTACCTGAACTGCTGGATAAGTGGGGATATTTGCTCTGCATGTCCTCTTCGGAATCCCAAGTCGCCTACTCAACTGGTTGGCCTCTCCACTGAAACCTCACCACAAAAATACTCTTGGACCTCAATTGGCGATCCTGTTTATAAACAATGACAAATGGCTCCTCCTCGTAACCTAAACTCTCATCCAGCTGGATAGTACTGAAATCCAACACATAGGATAGGTTGGTGTAATACCTTCGAAGCATCGATACATGAAAAATTGGATGAACTCCCGATAAACTGGGGGGTAAAGTAAGCTCATAGGCAACCTCCCCAACTCGCCTCAACACCTCAAAGGGGCTAATAAACCTTGGGCTCAACTTGCCCTTTTTCTTGAACCTAATAATGCCCTTCATGGGCGAGACTTTCAAGAGAACCTTCTAGCCAACCATAAATGATACATCACGTGCCTTCTGATCTGCGTAGCTCTTCTATCTGGACTGTGCTGTGCGAAGCCTCTCCTGAATCAAATTCACCTTATCCAAGGCATCCTATACTAAATCTACACCAAGTAACTTAGCCTCACCGGGCTCAAACCACCCGATAGAAGAACGACAATGCCGACCGTATAAAGCCTCGTACGGAGCCATCTCTATGCTGGACTGATAACTGTTGTTGTACACAAACTATGCCTAAGGCAAGAACTTATCCCACTGTCCTCCCAGGTCAATCACACATGCTCTAAGCATATCCTCTAAAATCTGAATTGTCCGCTCCGACTTCACGTCAGTCTGAGGATGGAATGTTGTGCTAAGCTCTACACGGGTCCCCAACTCACTCTGAACGGCTCTCCAAAAATGGGAAGTGAACTGAGGGCCTCTGTCTGATATGATAGAAACCGGCACACCATGCAATCAGATTATCTCCCGAATATAAATATGAGCATACCTCTCCACTGTATAAGTATTTGCCACTGGAATGAAATGAGCCGACTTAGTCAACCTATCCACAATGACCCACACTGAATCAACCTTCCACAAAGTCCGCGGCAACCTAACTACGAAATCCATGGTGATACGTTCCCACTTCCACTCTGGTATAGGCATCTGCTGAAGTAGGCCACTCGATCTCTAATGTTCGTACTTGACCTGCTGGACATTCAAACACTTAGTCACATACATCACTATGTCCTTCTTCATCCCCCGCCACCAGTAATGCTGCCTCAAATCACGATACATCTTCGTAGCTCCCGGGTGGATAGAATACCGCAAATTGTGTGCCTCTTCTAGGATCCACTTCCTCATACCATCAATATTAGGAACACATATATGACCCTGGAGTTGCAAAACACCATCCTCATAAATAGAAACCTCCTTGGCACCCCCCTGAAGCACCGCCTCTCTGAGGACCGCCAAATGTGGATCATCGAACTATCGGGCCTTTATCTCCCCCAATAATGAAAACTGAGCAACCATACATGCAAGAACCCGGCTGGGCTCCGAAATGTCCAACGTTACAAGACTGTTAGCCAAGGACTGAATGTCTAAAGCTAGTAGTCTCTCCGCTGCTGGAATAAATGCCAAGCTACCAATACTCTCTGCCTTTCTGCTCAAGGCATCCGCGACCACGTTCGCCTTGCCTGGATCATAAAGAGTGATGATGTCATAATCCTTTAGTAACTCAAGCCACATGCGCTGCCTCAAATTAAGATCCCTCTGCTTGAATAAATGCTGCAAGCTGCGATGATCGGTGTAGACCTCACATGACACCCCATACAAATAATGCCTTTATATCTTAAGAGCATGAACAATCGCTGCCAATTCTAGATCGTACACAGGGTAATTCTTTTCATGAACCTTCAATTGATGTGAAGCATATGCTATAACTTGCCCCACCTGTATCAATACACATCCTAAGCCAACGTATAAAGCATCGCAATATACCGTATACATCCTCGAACCAGAAGGCAACACAAGAACTGGTGCTATAGTCAAAGCTGTCTTGAGCATATGGAAGCTCTCCTCACAATCATCGGACCAACAGAAAGGAGCACCCTTCTAGGTCAATCTGGTCAAAGGTGATGCAATAGATGAAAAGCCTAGCACAAATAACAGGTAATAACCTGCTAACCCAAGGAAACTCCTGAGCTCGGTCACTGAAGTAGGACGTGGCCAACTCTGAACTACCTCAATCTTCTTGGGATCTACCTTAATACCCTCTCCTGACACAACATTCCCCAAGAATGCCGCTGACTCTAGCCAAAACTCATACTTGGAGAACTTAGCATACAACTTCTGCTCGCGCAAGGTCTAAAGCACTACTCTTAAATGCTGCTCGTGCTCCCCCAGGCTACATGAGCATATCAAAATGTTGTCAATGAAGACGATAACAAAGGAGTCAATATAAGTCCTGAATACCCTGTTCATCAAATCCATAAATGCTGCTGGGGCATTAGTCTGGCCAAAAGACATCACTAGAAACTCATAATGGCCATATCTAGTCTGGAATGCAGTCTTCGAAACATCTGCATCCTGAATCTTCAAATAATAATACCCTAACCTCAAGTCAATCTTAGAGAACACCCTAGCACCCTGCAACTGGTCAAACAAATCATCAATACGGGGCAACGTATACTTATTCTTGATGGTGACTTTGTTCAACTGGCGGTAATCAATGCACATCCGCATGGTCCCATCCTTCTTCTTTACAAATAACACTAGTGCACCCCAAGGCAACAAACTGGGCCTAACAAACCTCTTTGCCAACAACTCCTCCAGCTGCTCCTTCAACTCCTTAGGAGACATACGATACGGTGGAATAGATATAGGCTAAGTGCCTGGAGCCAAATCAATACAGAAATCAATATCCCGATTCGGAGGCATGCCAGGAAGATCAGAAGGAAAAACATCGGCGAACTCTCGAACTACTGGGACTAAATCAATCGCAGGAGGCTCTGCAGTGGTGTCTCGAACATAAGCTAAGTAAGCCAAACACCGTTTATCGACCATGTGCTGAGCCTTCAGGAAGGAAATAACCCTACTAGGCGTATCAACTGTGGAACCCTTCCATTCCAATCTCGGCAACCTTGGCATCGCTAGTGAAACAATCTTGGCATGGAAATCTAGGACGACGTGATATGGACACAACCAATACATGCCCAGGATGATCTCAAAATCGATCAAATCAAGCTACAGAAGATCTGCTCTAGTATCGAAACCATAGAAAGTGACCATACAGGACCGGTAGATCCGATCCACAACCACAGAGTCACCTAAAGGAGTGGACACATGAACAAGAATGCCCAAAGGCTCAGGAGAAATAACCAGGAAACGAGCAAATAGAGATGATTCATACGAATCAGTAGACCCTGGATCAAATAATATCGAAGCATCCCTACCACCGACGGAAATAATATATGTGATGACGGCATCTAAGGGCAATGTATCTGGCCTGGCCGGAAGGGCATAGAATCTAGCTAGGGCGCCGGCTGACTGGCCTCTACCTGACTGAGCAGTAGCTGACCTCTCCATGCCTGACCTCCACCTCTAGGACGACCTCTACCAGCCTGACCTCCACCTCTAGGTGGCTAGGCAGCTAGTGCTGGAGTCAGGGGCTGCTGACCCTACTGCGCTGCTTTGCCTCGAAGTCTAGGGCAATATCTTCTCATGTGACTAGGGTCTCCACACTCAAAACTACTCTGCGGTTAGGCGACCTACTACCTGGAGGGTTGACTCTGAAAACCTGAAGATTAACTGGAAAACGTATGAATAGCTGGCGGGCGATAAGAACTCTCCGGCATAGCACTGAAATAAGAAGTGGAAGAATCCGGAGGACCTGAATACCCACTGGAGGAATACTGAATAGCTAGCGGGCGATAAGAATTCTCTGGCATGACACTAAAATCGAAGTGCGCTGGAGCACCCCGAGCAGATTGTGGTGCTAAAACTGGGGGCCTACTGGGCTGACCCCTCCCAAACTAACCTCTACCCCTAGCTGGGGAGCCTCTGAACTCTCCAGAGAATCTCTCTCTCTTATCCTGCTGCATCTGCTCTCTACCCCTCAGAAGATAAACCTCAATCCTGCGAGCAATCTCAATCACTAGCTGATACCCTGTACCCATCTCTACCTCTCAGGCCATATCGGATCGGATAGTAGGGTGTAACCCCGTAACAAACCTCCGTACTCTCTCTACCTCTATGGGAAGTATCATGAGTGCATAGCGAGACAACTCAGAGAACCTCGCCTCATAATCGGTCACTGACATCTGACCCTGCTCTAGATGCTCAAACTAATACTGCAGCTCTTCCCTCTTAGAGGGAGGGATGTATCAATCCAGGAATAAATGTGTGAACTGACCCCAAGTGAGGGGAGGAGAACCTGCTGGCCTGCCAAGTGCATATGACTGCCACCATCTACGGGCCCAGCCATCCAGTTGAAAAGTGGTGAAGTCGACTCCATGTGAGTCCAACATCCTCATGTTGTGCAATCTGTCCCTGCACCTGTCAATGAAGTCATTAGCATCCTCATGACGCTCACCTCGAAGACTGGAGGGTGAAGCCTGGTCCATCTGTCCAATAACTTCTGTGGATCGCTATCCACAGTTAGCCTGGGCTGTGGTGCCACTGCAGCAACTAGCTGAGACCCGTCTACGGGCAGTACACCCGGAGTCTGATATACTGCAGCTGCATGACTTGGAGCCTGATCAGTAGGAGTCTGGGAGGTGGCTGGTCTGCTAGAAATAAATGAGCCTGAGTTATAGAATCCATGAACCGTAGCATGCGGCCCATGACCTCCTGAAATCCCAGTGCTATCATGAAATCTGTCGGGGTAGGCTCAGCTGTGGGCACCTCGCCCTGCTCCTCAATAATAAGATCCCCCGCAGGATCTGCTGGTGGTACAATTGGAATGGCTCTGGGACGCCCTCGAACCCTACCACGGTCCGGTGCCCTTCCCCGGCCTCTGGCTAGGCTTCTAGCAACGGGGGAGCAACTCCTCCCGGGTCCAGAACATCAGCGGTGTGAGTTCTCACCATCTGTGATAGAATAGAAGAGGGAAATTTAGTATACCAACCACTGCACGATAGGAAATGAATAAAGAGTAGTCTTTCCTAATACCCTATAGCCTCTCGAAGATAAATACAGACGTCTCCGTGCCAATTAACAAGACTCTATTAGGTTTGCCCATAACTTGTGAGACGTAAGTGAACCTAGCGCTTTGATACCATATTGTCACGACCCATTTCTATAATAGGTCATAAAGGCGCGATGGGTCGTGAAGGCACCCGAAACCGTTGCTCGGCAAGCCAACGCGGAAATATTTCTAACTTCTTATGTTAATTTTATCAGAATTTAAGTGAAATAAATACTCCAATTAGGATTCAAAACTAAAAGTGATAGATAATTTAAGTAACATAATTATACGACCCAAAACGTAAGTCTACCAATGTGTGTGTGCCAAGACCTGGTGTCACAAGTATGGGCATCTAGTAGAATATACAAAAGAATATCTCTATCCTATTGTCTGAGATAAAGAAAGACATCAAAAGTAAAGGAAGACTCCATTCGACTTCTGAACGGCATAGGAAGAAAGCAACTCACCATGAAAGTCTCTGCCACAAGCTCAAGGGCGCGCACTGGACTGGTAACCAGATGTGTCTGCCTTCGATCCTGTACAATTAAGTACAGAAGGGTAGTATGAGTACATAAACAATATGTACCCAGTGAGCATCCCGTCTAATCTCAAAGAAGTAGAGACGAGAGGTCAACTTGATACTTACTAAGGTAAAGATAATATAATAATAATATGCTATGCTAAGCACGGATGTCTCCAATAAAAAACAGGTTATAACGAAACGCAATAATCATGTTCTTGACCATGTTTCAGTTAGCCATTTACATTTTCAAATACATAGCAAGTAAATATGTCATGCCTATGCCTTAGCATAGGTACCATGCGTAATCATGCCGAGGTCGACAGCAGCTCCAACAGAAAATAAAATGTGCGCTGCCGAGGGTCGAATGACGCGAACCATAGATGCATCTATTTACACCGAGGCAATCGGCCCAATCCATAAATATCAAGAAAATACCAAGAATACACACAAAGGCGCATTTATATACAAATAAATTCTTACAAGGGTTTAACAAGTCCGCATGTTCACTTTGTTTTCTCCCAAGTCTCTAGCATATTGTAAATGATCATATTAGCAAGTTAATATCAAGGTAATCATAAATTAGGCATGATGTGGGTCCTAAACTATTCAAGCAACTAATATCATAGTAGCTATGCATGGACTCTCGTCCCACGTGCCCGAATTCCGAGATTGTTCGAAGAAAGTTGTTCTCTACAACCTAAGGATCAATAATATATGATTTCTAGTTCATTTCATAACAAATTTCGTGGTCAAATCTTAGTTTTATCAAAACCCTAGGTCTAGCTCTATCCCTTTGATTTCACCTAGTTCTTAGTGTTTAATCTACCTAATATACATGTATTTAAACTAAGAATGAGTGGGAATAACTTATCTTGCTATGCTAAGCGGAACCCTTCTCTCAAGAGCATCCAAATCGCCCCAAGGATGAGGTTAAAATGATAAAAATAGTCTTTAAACTCGAATTAAATGAAACTCACTGCCCAGCGATTTCCGCATCTACGGTTAGGGGACCGCATCTGCAGTCCCGCACCTACGAAAGGAGAGCCGCATCTGCAGAACAGGGAAAAGGGGCAGGGACCGCTTCTGCGGTCCGAGGCCCGCATCTGCGGCTAGGAAGCCGCTTCTGCGGTTCTGGCCTGGATTTACCCTTGACGCTTTTGCGGAGTCATGACCGTACCGGCGGTCCCACATCTGCGGCCCTAGAACCGCATATGCGGTTATGACAGAAGCAGCAAACTCAGCCATTTCTCCAAATTTCTACTTCACTCGAGCCTTGTTCGCTTGACGCTCAGGGCTCCCAGGCTCGCACGAAATACTGACAACTCCAAAATCAGGAGGCGGACCTACTCGAGCCCTCGAAACACTCAAAACAACGCTAAATCTAGGAGTCACCCCCCAAAAATCAAATGAATCAAACTAATGAACTTCAAGTTCTTAATTTTCCTCTAACGGGTCAAAATACCCTTAAGCTACTCGGGTTGACACCAAATTTTACGGGCAAGTTTTAACCGATATTCCAAACCTGTACCAAGCTTCAAAACCAAAATACGAGCCCTATACCTAGGAAATCAATGATTACTTAGTTTCTTTAATTCTTTAAAACTTCAAATTAACAATTTCAAATAAAAATTCATTACTCGGGCTAGAGACCTCGAAATTCAATTCCAGGCATACGCCCAGGTCCCATATTTTCTCACGGACCCTCCGGGGCCATCAAATCATGATCTCGGGTCCGTTTTTCCAAAAAGTTGACCAAAGTCAAACTTAGTCTTTTAAGAGAATCCTAAAGAAACAGTTGGACATATTTCACTCAAAACTCTTTCAATTCCCGAACCAACTATCCCCTTAAGTCATAATTTAGCTAAAGCAAGTACAGAAAGTTTTATTTAATGGAATGGGGTTCTACAAGGAAAAATGACTAGTCGGGTCGTTACATATAGTCATACATATAAGGAAAATAATTAAATGAGTAGTCCTACTTATTAGGAAAATAACTAAATTACTATTTTATCCAATGTAAACTCTATTTTTAAAGGTTAAAAAAGGCGAATGATATTTCGCTAAGGGACTTCGTGCTTTTAATATAACATAGATTCGCACGTAAAGAATGTTTGAACTTATTATAGTAGGTTAATACTCTAGTTTTCAAGTCACTATATCAGATAAGTTAGATTAGTTTAACTTGACAATATAAAAAACTTATACTAAACCTAAATTATAGTATTAATCTAATATGCACTAAGTAAAAATAAAAAATGATAAATTGCACGGGGCGTCCTATTTGGTCGCCCCCATTTAACCTATACCCATTTTATTATTTCGTAATATAATAAAAAGCAATGTAGAAAAGGGCTCTTAGATATGAAACAAAACCGCATGTTTCTTTTTTTTACGACAAAAATATTTTTTAAAAACTTTTAATTGCACCCACTTTTTAAATAACTTCTTCTTCTTTCTTCTGCTGCTGCTGGTGCAGATTATTTCTTCTTTGTTTTGTCGAAATTAATATTCTTTTATGCAAGCATAGTTATGGATTTAAATTAACAATTTGTTCAGATTTTTCATGAAATGGAACAAATCATCTATTGCGCTAAAAAACGGTAACTTGTGATGAAGTAGAATGCAGTAACATATTTGAATGGAAGATATAGGGACAAAAATACAACTATGACAATTAGGCCAAGTAATTTGTAGCAACTTTTCGCCTAAACAAAGGACCACCATAATTAAGGATAAATGACAGATTAACTACTCTCATCTTGGCTACAAAAAGTAGAAAGAGTTATTGTGACGACCCGGCCGGTCGTCTTAAGAATTAACGCCTCGATCCCAAAGTTCATTTCTGTTATTTTGGTTTGCCGGAATGTTCGGTGTTGGGTTATCAAGAGTTTTGGGACACTTAGTCCCTAAGTGAGAGTTTAAGTGTTGAAAAATGGTCCGTAGTTGGAACAGTGTAAAGATAACCTCGGAATGGAAATTCCATGGTTCTGTTAGCTCTATTAGGTGATTTTGGGGTTGGAGCGTGTTCGGAATATATTTTGGGAGTCCGTAGCTCATTTAGGCTTGAAATGCAGAAGTTTGAATTTTTGAAGTTTCCGGTCCGATAGTGAGTGTTTGATCCGAGGGCCGGATTTGAATTCTAGAAGTTTCAGTAGCTCTATCATATCATTTGGGATGTGTGTACAAAATTTCAGGTCATTCGGACGTGTTTTGGTTAGGTTTCTGACCGAAAGCGTCTTTTGATGAAATTTGTAGGTCATCCGGCGTTGTTTTAGGTGGTTTGAGGATTGGTACAAGTTTGAATGGTGTTATGGGATATGTCCGTAGATTTGGTTGAGGTCCCGGGGGCCTCGGGTGTGTTTCAGATGCTCAATAGAGCATTTTGGAGTTGTAAATATTGTAGAAAATCTTCAGCAGTTGCAGGTCCTAGATCCTTCTTCGCGTTCGCGTACCTCTTATCGCATTCGCGTCGCTTTGACTCACTTTTTATTCGCGTTCACGTAGTGTAATCCTAGAGGGGGGCCAGTTTTCCTTATACGCATTCGCATACACTCCACGCGTTCTTGTAGCCTCGCCTTTTTCCCCATTGTGTTCGCGAACACTGCTTCGCGTTCGCATAGAGCAGCTCCTGGACCTTACATTTTTCCTCCATCGTGTTCGCACACAGGTGTCGCGTTCATGTAGCTTCATGACCCCAGGCCTTCGCATTCGCATTCTACCCATCGCGATCGTGAAGGGTAAGTTTGGCATCTTCAAATTTTTCTCTTCGCGAATGCGAGCTCACCTCCGCGTTTGCGATGCATTAAAGTGCTGGACAATACTTAACATTTCAAAAATGAGGGTTAGCCATTTTTATCAAAATACAAGCTTGGGAGCTCGAATTTGGGAGCAATTTCGAGGGGTTTTCGAGGGCAACGATTCTCTACTCCCTTTTGCTTAAAACCCACTAATCTAATCACGAATTCATCTTTAAATTTCGGATTTTTGAATGAAAAATTGGTAAAACTTCATAGACCAAAATATTGGATTTTGAGTGGGTGTTTAACCTCCTATTTGGGAGATTTTTATATGGTTAGACTTGTGAGAGTACGAGAGTTCTGGAAATGTGAAAATTATTCGATTTCGAGACGTTGGCTTGAGGGGCATTTTTGCCATTTTACCTAATTTCATGTCTTGTCTTTGAATTTAATAGTAGAATCAGTTGCTTGAGATGTTATTTACGATATGTAATTGAATTGAATAGATTTGGGTCATTTGGAGTCGGATACTCGTTGCAAAAGTGTGATTTTAAGTTGATTTTGGAGCCGGTTCGGGGTAAGTGGCTTGTCTAACCTTGTGTGGGGGAATTTTCCCCTTAGGATTTGCTATTTGGTATTTTGAGTGCCTTGTGCGCGAGGTGAGGAGCGCGTACTTGAGCCAATTGTTGAAAATCCGGTTTTTACTTAAGATATTGAGATTGAGTTTCTTGCATATTTGCTTTATTCTACTTGCAATTATAACCTGTGCTAGATTAGGAAAGCATGTTTAGTTGATTTAACTTGCCTAATTGCTTAAGTTGCCTTGACTGTACTACGTGAAGCATGATAGACTAGTACTACCTGTTGCTTGTCTTTTGTACTTCATTTCTGTATATCTTCTGGTTGTGATTGCGCATTTATATTGGGACTACGAATGTGGGATTTCGGTAGCTCCCCCCTTTGTTTGTTTACTTTGGGACTACTGGTTCGATTCCTGGTAGATTCCCCTACACATTTACTTTGGGACTGCGGGTTAGATTCCCGATAGATCCCCCTGCACTTTTACTTTGGGACTGCGGGTTAGATTCCCGATAGATCCCCCTGCACTTTTACTTTGGGACTGCGGGTTAGATTCCTGATAGATCCCCCTGTACTTTTACTTTGGGATTGTGGGTTAGATTCCCGATAGATCCCCCTACATATTGATGGTTGGACTACGGGACGGTATCCCGGGAGATCCACTGGACAGTTGAGAAAGAGGACTATAGGACGGTATCCTGGGAGATCCTCATTGTTATCCCTGGTATTGAGTTGTACACATTCCGTATTTACTTTCTTCTTTGTGTAGTTGTTATTGCCTTGTTGACCTGTTTTATCTCACGATTGTGCTCATTATTACTGCCGGATTTATCATACTATTAATTTATTATTATATTTTACCTCAGTAGGTCCCTAACCTTCCTTGTCACTACCCAACCAAGGTTAGGCTTGGCACTTACTGAGTACCATTGTGGTGTACACATGCCCCTTCTGTGCATGTTTTTCATGTGCAGATCCAGGTTCCTCCACCTAGGCGTACTATTATTGAGGCAGAGAGATCTAGCGGAGACTTAAAGGTATATCTGCCGCGTTCGCAGACTGGGAGTCTCTACTCTATTCCAGCTTTAGTAGTTAGTTTATCTTTTCTTTCAGTTGTTTAGACATTCTGGAGTTAGAGCAGTGTTTTACGTTTCTATTAGCCTGTGGTTCCCGTGAGTTTCCAGGTATTGAGATGAGATTGTAGACTTCTGCATTCTGTTTTGAGTTGTATATGCCAAGTGGCACTTATATATATCGTTTCCTTCTAGATTTGCTTAGTTTAATTAAATGTTTGCGCAAGTTATATTAATTTCTGCATCGTTAGGATTACCTAGTTTTAGGAACTTGGTGCCATCACGACATATTCATGGAGAGTGAACTGGGGTCGTGACAAGTTGGTATCAGAGCTCTAGGTTCATAGGAGTCACGGAACACAAGCCGGTTTATTAAAGTCTCGCTGATCGGTGCAGAGACGTCTGTACTTATATACGAGAGGCTATGTAACTGTTTAGGAAAAATCTTCATTTCATTTTAATTCCTTGTCGTGCGATATTTTTTACATCAATTCTAAACTTTTGTCTTTTATTCTCTCACAGATGGTGAGGACACGTGCTACTCGAGATGATTAGGCACCCGCGCCCCCTACTACCCTCGTCAGAGGCTGGGGCCGAGGGAGAGGTCGAGGAGACGCACGTGGTGCAGCTAGAGCACCTGCGCGAGCTGCTGCCGAGGCACCACCAGCAGATTTAGCCGGAGCCTAGGCACCTAGAACGCCTACTACTGCCACTACTACTCCAGCTCTCCAGGAGACTTCGGCTCAGTTCATGAGTATGTACACCACCTTGGCTCAGGCAGGGTTGCTTCCCCTTGGTGCAGCCACATCCCAGGTCGGGGAGGAGCACAAACTCCTATCGTCCGCACTCCTAAGTAGTGAGTGCAGGTTAAGCAGGCCTCCGAGATTATTCCCGCACCGCCTGTAGTGCCAGTTCATCCCGAGGATGGGTCAGCTGCTTCAGAGGACGTGGAACGGAGACTTGAGAGGTTCAAGAAGTATGATCCCCCAGTGTTCGGTGGATTAGCATCAGATGATTCCTTGGGATTTCTAGAGCAGTGTCATCATATTCTTCGCACTATGGGCATAGTGGAGTCCAACGGGGTTTATTTCACTGCTTTTCAGCTTCGGGGAGCCGCCTATGATTGATGGCACACTTATGAGATAGATAGTCAAATCGAGGCTACTTTGCTGACTTGGACCCATTTCTCGGATATGTTTATGAGAGAGTTTGTCCCCCAGAGTCTCAAGGACGCATGGCGCGTAGAGTTTGAGCATTTGCGCTAGGGTGCTATGACCATTTTAGAGTATGCTATCTTTTATACCAGGTTGGCCAGGCATGTACCGGCCTTGGTTGCTATAGTTCGGGAGAGAGTTCGCATGTTCATTGAGGGTCTTTTCCCACCCATCATATCTAGCATGGCTCGAGAGTTGGAAATGGACATTCCTTATCAGCAGGTAGTGAGCATTGCTAGGAGGATTGAGGGTATGCTCGCCAGGGACCGAGGGGTGAGGGAGGCCAAGAGGTCTCGAGAGTCGGTTCACTACTTTAGTGCTCGTACCCCATCAGCAGGTCATTATGGCAAAGGTTATGCGGGTCGCCCCATCCATTCAACTCTTCCAAAAGCCAGTAGTGCTCCAACTCCGCCTATACCTCAGGAGCCTTAATATGTACCTCCAATTTGTAGCGCGCCTCCTGCGCGGGGTACTTCTAGGGGTCAGTCAAGCAAACCTGGTCCTAGCCAGCCACAACCACCGCGTCTTTCCAGAGCTTGTTTCGAGTGTGGCGATACACACCATATGGTTAGGGACATCCCCAGACTTGGTGGGGTTGCATCTTCACAGACTGCTCAGCCATATCATGCTCCTCAGAATTCTCAGGCCATGATCATAGCTCCAGCTGCTACCCCACATGCTCAGCCGGCTAGGGGCAGGGGTCAGGGAGATAGAGGTCGCGCTCGAGAGAGGGGCCAGGCTAGATAATATGCTATTCCTGCTCGTACTGAGGTTGTTGCCTCTGACTCCGTCATTACAGGAATTATACTGGTTTGTCACAGAGAGGCATCGGTTCTATTCGATTCAAGCTTTATTTATTCTTATGTGTTTTCTTACTTTACTCCACATTTGGGTGTGCCTTAGGATTCTTTGAGTGCCCCCGTTTATGTTTCTTCTCCTGTGGGGGATTCTCTTGTTGTGGACCACGTTTATCTGTCATGTTTGGTTACTATTCATAGTTTTGAGACCATAGCGGATTTATTGTTACTTGTGAGCACGTGATTTTTACCCTATATATGAGTTTATTCCCATAAAATTCAAATAAACAATTTTTTCTTATTTTTTACAATTTATGTGAGTTTTGTGTTGATTGTTTGCATATTATTTGTGCATGTTAAATCAAATAAAAAATATATACAAAAATATGCATTTTTGCATTTAGAAAAAAATTAATTTCACATTTTTAGTAGGTATTAATTCATTTTAACAATTTAAAGAAAATCAAAATAATATTTTTGTGCTTTAATTGAAAAATTGCCATAAATAAAAGTTAATTAGTTTAACAATTTTAATAAAATTAAAACTAAATACAAAATAGAAAAATACAGAAAATACAAAAAGAAAACTAAAATACAACAAAATACAAAATCAGAAAATATATAAAAATCAAGAATGAAAATGAATTTTGAAAATACAAGAATTAAAAGATCAAGAAACAAAGACAAAGGAAAAATAGTTTGGGCAAAAAATTACCCCAGGCCCAAATGTTTTGCATCCGCCCAGGCCCAAAAATTAGCTATCCGGTCCAGCCTCATTAATACAAAAATGATGCCGTTTAGGCATCGTTTAATCCCAATCGTTCATTACCCCTGATCTAACGGTCCCGATTCAACAATACATAATTAATAAAACAAATCAATAACCCTAAAAATCAGTCTCTCCTTCTTCCTATCCTGTAACGATCAGCTTCGCTACCAGCCTTCCCCGCCACCCGCCGAAAATCGTTCACGGCGGCGGTGGACCTCCGTTTACGGTCAAACAAACCTCAAAACATTCCCCATTTTCCCCTCATTACAAATATCTAAGTATCTTTGCCCAAATACCACCACAACGCCCTAAATCTTGAAAACTCTAGCGCCGCCACCACCACCCACGGCGGTGCCGCCACCCCAAACCTCCCAAAATTCACACCCCACGCTCTTCCCACTCTCCTCATGCTTGGTGAATATTCTTTTACCTCGAGTTATCGTCATCTTCGTCGAATAGTCATCTGAAGAATCGGTCGGATGCTACGTTGGTCTCCTCAAACTCAAGTAGTTCCAGTTAACAACCGGGATCTTTTAAGCTCAGCTCTTGTTCGGGGGTCAAACAAAACAAACTAACAAAAAGAAAGAAGAAGATAAGTTCTTAATCCCCTGTTTCTTGTTTTCTGATTTCCATCACGCATGTATATAATGATTTTTTTTTCTCTCTTCTTGATCTTTTCTTTCTCCATCTCTATATGTTTCTGTCGAATTTTTCGGTTTATCAGAACACTTATATCTCGGGCATTAATATGAGACTAAGATTAAGGCAATTTCATAATA
>MU772575.1:44196-65426 GCA_026770625.1 Nicotiana glauca | reverse complement strand
AAATAGAACCGCTTCTGCGGTTTGGGCCTATCGCTTCTGCGGTCTTGGGGTCCGCTTCTGCGGTTTCCCCTGGGCTTGGCCCCTTCCGCTTTTGCGATCACCGGACCGCTTCAGCGGTCAAAGAGCTGCAGAAGCGGTTATGACAGAAGCAGCAGATGTTGCCCCTTTTCAATTTCTAGCTTCGCTCGAACCTCGACTATTTGACGCTCGGGGCTCCCGAGCCCCACCCGAACATACCGTCAAGTCTGAAATCACGAGGCGGACCTAGTCGAACCTTTGGAACACCCAAAACATTATTAAATCACGGAATGGGGCCTCTAAACCAATTAATCAAATCTAATAAACTTCAAGTTCTTAATTTTCTACCAATGGGTCAAAACGCCCTTCAACTACCCGGATTGACGCCAAACTTTACGGGTAAGTCTTATATGATATTTCGGACACGTACCAAGTGTCGGAATCAAAATCCGACCTCGATACCTATAAAAACAATAATTACTTAGTTCATTTAATTATTTGAAACTTAACTTAATAATTTTTACGAAAAATTCCATTAATCGGGCTAGGGACCTCGGAATTCGATTCCGGGCACACGCCCAGGTCCCATATTTTTTCACGGACCCTCAGAAATTGCCAGATCGCGATTCCGCGTCAGTTTTTCCCAAATGTTGATCGAAGTCAAACTTGGCCTTTTTGAAGATATGAAATGAAGCGAATGAGCTTATTCTTGCCCGAAATTCTTCTAACTTCCAAACCACCCGCCCCCGCAAGTCGTAATTAAGCTAAAGCAAATGCGGAAAGGATTATTTAAGGGAACGGGGTTCGAGAATGCAAAACGACCAGTCGGGTCGTTACAATAGTAGCCGCTACGCACGGGCTCTCGTCAAATAACGCGTGCGTAGTCCCCGTATTTAGCAACAAATACTCAACATGAAACCTAGGGGGACAATTCCCTCTTACAAGGTTAGAAAGGAGACTCCCCTCGCTCCGAAGCGCACCTTCAACCACAAGACTAGGCTCCAAGCTCAATTCGAAGCCGAACAAGCACCAACTAGTATAAATAAGGCAAGAGCTAATCAATAATTGCTCACAAGGTTGAATTCTAGCTAATTAAATGATTTCCCAACCTTTCCCGCAAGTTTACTAAATTCCGAGCCCGGGCCCACGTGTCCAAATTTCGAGATTTTCTGAGGAAATTATTCTCTATAACCTAAGGATTACTAATATGTAAATTTTAGTTCATAACGCAACTAATTAGGTGGTTAAATCATAGTTTTTTTAAAACTCTAGGTCTAGCCCAAATCCCTGATTTTACCCAATCCTTGGTGTTAAATCTACCCTATGTTTATGTATTTGAACTAAAATGAGTGGGGATTACTTACCTCAAAATGTTATGCTGAAACTCCCCTTTTTAAATCACCAAAATCGCCCTAGAGTTGAGAGAGATATGGGAGAAATGGGCTTAAGATAGAATTAAATGATACACTGACCCTCTGTGATTTCCACTTCTGCGAAAGAAATCCCGCTTCTGCGGGTTCCGCTTTAGCAGACCTAGGACCACTTCTGCGGAAAATGGGCCAAAAAGACTGGGCCGCTTCTGCGGTCCAGAACTTGCTTCTGCGAGTCCGCATAAGCGGAAATAGAACCGCTTCTGCGGTCTTGGGGTCCGCTTCTGCGGTTTCCCCTAGGCCTGGACCCTTCCGCTTCTGCAATCACAGGACCGCTTCTGCGGTCTCGCTTTTGCGGTCTCGCTTCTGCGGTCTAAGAGCCGTAGAAGCGATTATGACAGAAGCAGCAGATGTTGCCCCTTTTCAATTTCTAGCTTCGCTCGAACCTCGACCATTTGACGCTCGGGGCTCCCGAGCCCCGCCCGAACATACCGACAAGTCTGAAATCATGAGGCGGACCTAGTCAAACCTTCAGAACACCCAAAACATTATTAAATCATGGAATGGGACCCCAAAACCAATTAATCAAATCTAATGAACTTCAAGTTTTTAATTTTCTACCAACTGGTCAAAACGCCCTTAAACTACCCGGATTGATGCCAAACTTTACGGGTAAGTCTTATATGATATTTCGAACTCGTACCAAGTATCGGAATCGAAATCTGACACCGATACCTATTAAAACATTAATTTCTTAGTTCATTTAATTCTTTGAAACTTAACTTAACAATTTTTACGAAAAATTTCATTACTCGGGCTAGGGACCTCGGAATTCGATTCCGGGCTCATGCCCAGGTCCCATATTTTTCCACAGAACCTCAGAAATTGCCGAATCACGATTCTGGGTCCCTTTTTCCAAAATATTGACCGAAGTCAAACTTGGCCTTTTTGAAGATATGAAATGAAGCGAATGAGCTTATTCTTGCCCGAAATTCTTCTAACTTCCGAACCACCCGCCCCCGCAAGTCATAATTCTGCTAAAGCAAATGCGGAAAGTACTATTTAAGGGAATGGAGTTCGAGAATGCAAAATGACCAGTCAGGTCGTTAAATGATTTAAAATATTTTCTACGAGTATATATAGATTATAGATACAAGTATAAATAGGAGTAGACATTGAAGGATTCCGTAGCTAACGGTGGGTTCGTTAGACCTGGTGCACATTGTAATTACGGATTATCGTTATAGCACTTGCTAGTGGGAAGGTAGAACTAACATACCGTTACCGATTTCTCTCGAGAAGGGATACCGTTATATTTGACTTCTTGCGAAGAAGTCCACAGTTATACCGATTACATGATCCATAATCGAAACCTCCCAAACTATGAATATTGATATTATACAATTGTTACCGAGCTTATTACGAAATTGTCAATCATATTATACCACAAGAAAAATACGATGAGACTGAAAATTGTTTATTGTTTCTGAAAGGGGCATTTTTATGATAATTTCTATTTAGTACACTAGCATGTTTTCTGACTTATACCCAAATGAAAACGGTTGTGGTTAAGTATTATTACTCATTAAGATAGCGACTCATTCTCAACTAATTTTTTTTTACAGAGACAACAATTGACGCGAGCGAGGATTTTCTTAATTAGAGCGCACAAGTTGATAGTTCTTCGTGAGCCTCGCACTTGTTCGCGTGGGCGAAGATTTTATTTATCGTTATACTCTTTTCTTTAAACTCTTAGAGTGGCTCCATAGTCATTATTTTAGTGTCATAAGTATCTTTTGTTATTATAGTCGTATGTTGAGTATCGTTCTCATTTATCAAAGTTGGAAATAAATTAGTATTTCTAGTGGTTAGTTAGTGGTTTAGTTATGGTGGAGACTTGTATTCGTTAATTGATAAGTTTTCAATTGTTTGGTATGATATTAGGATATTTGGTTGTTTATTTGAGATAGAAATATTTTTGGGATGGTCCAAAAACAGGGGAAACTCTGTACGAGTTTCTGTAAAATTACCGATGAGGCTTACTTAGGAGCACTTGCTCCTAAGCGCCGTCCTAAATTGGGTTGTGACAAAGTTGGTATCGGAGCTTAGGCTTTAAGTCCCAAGTCATGGAGCAATATTTATTAGAGTCTTGTTCATGGGTATGTAGGCGCCCATACTTATGATCTTGAGGCTACTGAACATCTAGGAATATTTTCCCTTCTTTCATTCTTTGATCGTGCGTTGAGATAACTTGAGATTGACTTTGGAATATTTCTTTTGCAGATTGATAGGACACTCCCACCCTCATCTGCTGGACGTGGTGCTAGACATGGTACCGTAAGTGGTACTACCCGGTGTAGCGGTCAAGTTGGGGTTCGTCAAACTAGAAGACGGACTGCTCCTCAACCTGAAGTTTGGAACATAGGTCAACCCCAAGCTGCTATGCCATATCAAGTTCAAGGTCAGGGAGTTCAGGATGCTCTCATACTTTCGGGAATAATGAAGTATCTCTGCCAGAGTTTCTGAAATTGAAATCACCAAAATTCACAGATTCCGATAATTCAGCAGATTCTCAAAGATTCTTGGATGGGACACTCAAGGCATTACATGCTCTTGGATGTTCTAGTGAGAGAGCCATGGAGCTCGCAGCATACAAACTAGAGGATATGACCAACACATGGTATGAAACTGTATTGCCAGGAAGGCCAGCAGGAGCCACACCACTGACATGGGACGAGTTTACTAAGCTGTTCAAGAATCATTTTCTTCCAGACAGCCTGATGCAAAAATATGCTAGAGACTTTGAGGGATTAGTTCAGACTCCAGATATGGATATGTCAACATATAACCCTAATTTTTGTAAGATGGCTATATATGCTCCTTACTTAGTGCCTACCGAAGAAGCTCGAGTTCATAGGTTTGATGATGGATTGTTTGGTCGTCTATACAATGTAGTAGCCCCATAGATGAAGACTTTATCCTACTCTGATGTAGTCGACCTTGCCAGAAAGATTGAAAATAAGGGATGTGATGAGCGTGCAACTAGTGATTTACGTAAGAAGGCCAAGGCAAGAGGGGCTTTCAGTGGCAGTTTTAGCGAAAATAAAAGAGCAGGAAATCAGGGACAACAACAACAACAACAGGGTTCTCAGATAGGGACACATTAGGTACACGAGTAGATCTTAGTACTGAATTTCATCCACAGATAGACGAGTAGTCTGAACGTACTATTTAGATCTTGGAGGATATGTTGAGAGCTTGCATTCTTAAGTTTGGAGGTAGTTGGGACACTTATCTACCTTTAGCTAAATTTGCTTACAACAATAGATTCTAGTCCAGTATTCAAATGTCACCGTACAAAGCATTGTATGGTAGAAGATGTAGTTCTCCTACCGGATGGTTTGAAGCTGGTGAGACTAACTTATTGGGACCTGACTTAGTACAAGAAGCTATGGACAAAGTCCAATTGATTAGACAGAGATTGCTTACAACTCAAAGCAGACAAAAATCTTATGCTGATAAGAGAAGAAGAGATTTAGTGTTCATAATTGGAGACAAAGTATTCCTATGAGTCTCCCCGATGAAAGGTGTAATGCGGTTTGGGAAAAGAGGAAAGTTGAGACCCAGGTTTATAGGACCGTATGAGATACTAGAACGAGTGGGAGCAGTGGTTTATCGTTTGGCACTTCCTCCTGAGTTGTCCTTTATTCACCCAGTGTGTCATGTATCAGTGCTAAGAAAATGTATAGCAGACTCATCTCAGGTGATTGAAGCACCGACTATACCGCTCGATGAGAAGTTGTCATACGAGGAGGAGCCGATGGCTATTGTTGATAGACAAGTAAGACAACTACAGTCAATAGAAATTGTGTTCGTTAAAGTTTTACGGAGAAATCATACCGTTGAAGAAGCTACTTGGGAGGTAGAAAAAGATATGCAAGCGAAGTATCCCCTTTTATTTCAGTCTACCGGTACGTTAATTCGGGGACCGAATTTCATAAGGTGGGGATGATATAATACCCCCAATATTTTAAATGGGTACATATGGGGTATTTAGTACATAATTTAAGTTTGAAGAAAAAGAAAAGAAAAGAGAAGAAAAGAAAACAACTAACTAAATAAACATACACAAAAAAAAGTTAAAGAACTGAAACTAAAAAGGGCCGAAGCCCATACAATACATCTGCCCAACTCTTTAAAAGGGTTAGGGAAAGGGGACAAAGTAGAAGCTTCATAAACGAAAAAAAAAATAGAGAATGAAAGAAAGTGATAAGAAGAAAAGAGAGGAAGAAGAAGAAAGCTTTGGACAAAGACTTTAAGAAGAAATAGGGTTGAAATTGAATCCTTCGACTCAAAAGGTTAACTTCTTCTCTCCATCTGTTGAATTATTTCACTGTATTCATGCAATTTCATGTGGTACAAAGGAATTCAATATTAACTTTCTTTTAAATAAAAAGAAATGTACAATTACTATGGAGATAACAAGGCTATAAGGGTTTGGTTTAAGCACGAATTAGTCTACTTCTAGAGGAATAAAATATACTAAATAGTTTGAAATAGATAGAATTATGGACTAGTTTTATGATTAAATATATATTCCTTTTTATTACAAGATTTTGTTGGACTAATTTAAATTACTCATAGCATGAGTAAATATAAATCCACGAATTAAGACTCAAACATGAACCCCGATGATTGAGTTATCTAAAATAGCTATGAATTATCATAAATAAGTAAATTACATGAGATCGATATTATGTAATTATAGATTGATTGGAGGAATTTACACAAATTGTTCGAGGCGAAGCATTTGGTATTTACGCACGAGTACTGTGTGTAGTAATCTTATTGTAATTTGTATTTTCATAAGATGCATGATTTACACATGATTTTTAATATGAATATGTTACCAAATATTTTGCGTTGCATGTGGGACAAGTCTTTCACTCGATATGATACCGATATAGGTATTTGAGAAGATTACCGTTATTTTAAATATTTTCGTTGTCACTTAATCTGTTTTACCGTTACTTGATTTACTGTTATTGAAATAAAATTATATGATTTGATAAGAATCGAAATTCCCAATATTGATTTAAAATATTTTCTACGAGTATATACGGATTACAGAGACAAGTATAAATGGAAGTAGACATTGAAGGATTCCGTAGCTAACGGGGGTTCGTTAGACCTGGTGCACCTTGTAATTACAGATTACCGTTATAGCCCTCGCTAGTGGGAAGGTAGAACTAGCATACCGTTACCGTATTCCCTCGAGTAGGGACTACCGTTATATTTGACTTCTTGCGAAGAAGTCCGCAGTTATACCGATTGCATGATTCGTTCATTGAAACCTCCCAAAATATGAATATTGATATTATATAGTGGTTACCGAGCTTATTACTGAATTGTCAATCGTATTATACTACAAGAAAAAATATGGTTAGACTGAAAATTATTTATTGTTTCTGAAAGGGGCATTTTTATGATAATTTCTGTTTAATATACTAGCATGTTTTCTGACTTATCCCCAAATAAAAATGGTGTTGATTAAGCATTATTATTCACTGAGCTAGCGACTCATTCCCCGCAAATTTTTTTTACAGAGACAACAGTTGACGCGGGCGAGGATTTCGTTAATTAAAGCGCACAGGTTGAAAGTTGTTGGTGAGCCTCGCACTTGTTCGCGTGGGGGGAGATTTTATTTATTGTTATACTCTTTTCTTTGAACTCGTAGAGTCTCTCCATAGTTATTATTTTAGTGTCATGAGTATTCTTTTGTTATTATAGTCTTATGTTGAGTATCATTCTTATTTATCAAAGTTGGAGATAAATTAGTATTTTTAGTGGTAAGTTGGTGGTTTAGTTGGTTGATTGATAAGTTGTCAATTGTTTGGTATTATATTAGGATGTTTGGTTGTTGATTTGAGACAGGAAAATTTTTGGGATGGTTCAAAAATAAGGGAAACTTTGTCCGATTTTCTGTAAAATTATTGATAAGAGTTACTTGGGAGCACTTGCTCCTAAGTGCCGGTCACAATCTTAAATTGGGTCGTGACAACTGATCTTACCGCTACTCCGAAGGAGTAGCAAGGCTGTTTCTAATAGACCATCGGCACAAGAAGACAGAACAAGATAGTGTATCAGTAACAATAAAGGAATCTAGAAAGGTAACATCAGCAACGTAATAAACCCGAAATAAAGAGAAAAGTAATAACACTAAGTAGTAACAATGACACAGTAATACAGACGCAAGGAAACCCTCCTCAGACCTCACTTGTGAAATTCCACTGAGTATACTATTGTTATTGTTATTGTCCGTATATCTCAAGATTCAGGTATCTAACTCTTATAATGTATCATACAAAACTGTAAACTTGCAAAAATGTTCATGTTGGAGCAAGTACACGTTTGTCGAAGTTAAGTTGTATTCAGGGAATCGTTTAGTCTTAATTGGTCGAGAATATCTCAGCCGAATAAATTCACATATATTTCCATATTCTTCTGTTCAAATATAATGTGTACTTTTCTTTACTTGTAGTAATGTCATCATTATAATATGATATCTCCATACTAAGTTCATCCTCCAGTTTTATTTTTATGTTTTACACATGGATATATAATTGGTTGAATGAAATCGTTAGTTAAGAAAGTGGAGTTTCACTTTATTCACTTGGATTGCTGATCACGCCCAACTATACTTTATAAAAAGAACTAAGCGGATATTGTAAATATAACTTGAGTATTTAAGCCCAGAGTCAGAATCCACAGAGAATTAACCTATCAATTACTTTTGTTGGAATCACTAAATTCTTTATAATCAACTTCCCCAAACGTTGTAAATAATAGTTGATGATATTTCTACTAACTAAGATTGAAAGTAAATAAACAGCTGTAAACTAAATATACTTTGGTTGTAAACAAGAATGAGAAGGTTCTATGGTAGTGATTTCCCATATTGATGGAATCCCTTCCATTTATGTTTCATATAGATTCACCAAAATATCTCTATCAATTATGAGCACTCTTTTTACCGTAAATCTCTCCCGAGTAATCGCGATAATTTACTAGACGCACTCTCCCGAGATACGCTAGCTGACTTTGTTTATTACAGCTCACTTTAGATTATACCCAAGGCTTTGTTATCCCTAATCCCGCCTTTAAACCCGCAGTTATAGATCCCTCTTATACTTTGGGAGTGGTGTTGTTCAACAATTACCTGAATATGCACTCTTTCCCAAGTTATGCACATTAAATAGGCACACCTAATTGAGGATCATGTCAATTAACTACAACAAACAAGTAGTTGAACAAATAGAGATTAACTGGCAAGCTATATTAACATAATCAAGAAGTTCATCCTTCAATAGGTTCCATCAAAACCTTAGACTAAAGTATTTAGCTACTCATAACAACATAAAGATAAACTACGAAAATATTCAACATGGAAAATTGCAAGAAAAAGAAGAGATAAAGAACTATGATGTTTTTGGGTAATCTCTCACATTTTTGTATCTTGCAAAAGTAATCTCCAAAAGAAGTTTGCCCTAATGTGGCCGAATTTCTACAACTTATAAGGGTTGTACACCAAGTTTTCCCGACTTGACACTTTAGTCCCTGACTTTTCTGTGTTCTGCCGCGGTACCACCACGATTATGCAAGGACTACAACCAGAATGGTCCTCTGAATCTTTGGTAATGTTCTGCCACGGTCCTACCGTGGTTACGGTCCGAGCGCAGCAGGCCAGGTTCATCTATGGTTTTGTCCCTTCGCTTGGTGCAATTCGTGGGTATTGTATGATTGGCCTCCTTTTCTCCGTAATTGATCCCAAAAGTGCTCCACCAACTTCTTTCATTGGATATAGCCTGCAATGCATGAAAAGCACTAATCAGAGCATTTGGTTATCACTGTTTGCCACAAAGCTATACAAAAATGTGGTTCTTTAGGGTATAATTATAGTCTAATTCACCTATTATCAGCACCCCACACTTACATCTTTGCTCGTCCTCGAATAAGTTGAACCACACTTCTAGGCCTATTCGTTTGATGCATTACCCTTTTTATGTCACACCTGCCATTATGAAAGAACAACCTAAGCAGTGCAACAACCACACCACATATAAAGACTCTAATGTCATGCCACACTCATGCTTACTCTATGTACTCTAAACAGAAGTGATGACTTCCTTTTTTCTTCTTGAGTTAAATGCCCTCACATCACATTTTTGAGAAAAGTTCCACACACATAAAATCAAACAACAAGGAACTGTAGATATAACGAATTCACTCTCTTTCAGCAAAGACCATTCATATGCCATATAGATACACCATAAGCTTGCCCTTAGTGTAATACTCTACTAATCGAATTGTTTAGTCTAAGATCAATAGGGCTTTATTTGGTTGTAATGTAGGCTACGAGACGCGTAGGATGCATTTAGATATAAGAGTGACTACACCTCCCTAAGCACTTTAATACATATATTTTCTCAATTAAACCACATCCTTATGTCACCCCAAACTTCCATCAATGTAACTACCCCATTTTTCTTTAAGCACACTTGCGTCAAGAGCCACCACTTATTGAGGTATATATATATATATATATATATATATATATATTTTCAAGTGGCTCTTCCTTTTTTAAAACAGTGCACCTTTCTCCTTATTCAATTAGTTCCACTCGAAAGCCAAACCGACCACACCACACTTTAACTTTTACAAGTTTCATGACAATTCAAGTGCTCATGAGAGGTGAAAAGGTTCAAATAGATGGTTAATTCAAAAAATGGGTAAGGCTTGTAATTTGGCTGCAAAAGAAAAAATATTATAGGCTCAAAGAGGTTAACTATGGTAATATGTACAGGTGGATTCTTGATTATATAGGCTACACAAAGAAATGCCTAAATCATCTCTAAGACCAAACAACTTCTATTTCGCTTTGCACACATACGGGGCAAGTTCTAGGTATCGCATGCAAGCATAGAATACGTGTATTACCTCACACACACTTGGCATGTAACTCATTCCAAATTAGTTTTTCAACATATTCACGTGAGTGTTCAAGTAAGACAAAGTGTGCAAAATTAAGGCATAAGATTAAGAGTTTACACGTGAGCCTAGACGTCGCACCCTCAAGTTCGTTTTAAGTATTTGCAGGTATGTACACCACGGGATGCATTGTTGACCTCAACCATCTTAGTCCAAAAGAGTCCTAGGGGTCCTACAATCTATTAAATAAAAATCTACCTAACCCGGTTCAAGAAAAACCCTTATAAAAGAACCGTGGTCAAAAGAAAAATCAAGGGGGAATTACTACACTACCTAAAAAGAAAATAAAATAAAAAATCTTTTTGGCTTTTTGATTAGACTACTTCCCTCAAGAATACTGTTTAAGTGGTCCATCATCAGGAAGAGTCTCCTACCTTTTCTAGTTTTTCTTTATCCGACCTTAGCCCTCAAGAAACCTGTCGGCAAGTGTCCGTTGTTGGGCCAAGTTGGTGACGTCTAAGCTACATACATAACAATACATATATACACTAACCATACATATACTAACCCAAGTCTCCCACCCTACACACAAAGAGTATGGCATGTCCTAAGGTCATAAAGCAATTAAAACGTAGAAGGGTAAGAGAACTTCCCTGGTCATAAGTCGGAGTAAGAGACGATGTTGGGATCCATGTTACAAGCCCTCTCTATAGAACGGAACCGAGCCATCATCTGGCTCTCAGACTTGGCCTGTCGTCCAAATGAACATGCAGGCTATCTACCAAGGTGCAAAGTTCTGCCACCTTTTTCTCCACATAAGGCAAAAAAGGTCGGCTGAAGTATGATCTAGAGAACTCCACCCCAGTTTGGGGTTGCCGTGAGGATCCGGCTGCATCATAAGACCTCCTGGGTGGTGCCATGGGTGCTGGGGCATCATCATCGTCATCCAGCTCAATGGGTGTAGGTGCATCTCTGTCCACTTTGATCTTTCACGCTCTGAAAGCTATTTTGGTGGGTAAAGTGCCATCTATAGGACTGACTGGGACATCAGCCAGCAGACATAACCTCGTCACAAGTGAGGAGAAGTAAAACCCCTTAGTCATCAGAGGCGACCAGAGGATCATTTCATCTCCAATGATTTTAGCAACATCAACGTCCTTCCTGGTCACGAAGCACCAAACAAATAGAGCCCGTAAGCTGTTCACATCTGTTGTGTTGCCCGTGGGCAATAACCTGCTGCAAATCATGGTGAACCAGCACTTAGCTTCCCATGTGAACGACTTGCAATGAAGAGTCATGTTCTACTGTATCCACACTGGCCGCCCTCTGAGCATATGGGCTCAATTAGAGTGTCCCAATCAACCCCTGGTGAATTGTGGTAATAATCAGTATTACCAGTGAACGGAGGCAGCTGTAAGACCTAGCGAATCTTCAGTACTGAGGCATCTACCACTTCGCCCAGCACAACCACAGAACGACACATATGTTCCGGGCAGTTCACGTAGAACTCCCGGACTATCATTGGGTTGGTCGTTTCAGGTTCCTCGAACAAGAACTCTATCCCTCTCCGGCAAATTTCCTCGTACATGTCCTGTTTTTTGACATGGAGGGCAACCCTGTCAATTCCAATCTCCGGGACAAAGCTTTTTGTGGCTTTTGCATGAAACCTATCCCGGGCCTCCTCGGATACGAACCGGGTGGCATTATAAGTTGGCACCTCGGAAGTGCTTTCCGAGTTCCTACGCTTCTTTCGTGCCATAGTACCTACAATCAATTCATCATAACGATCACGGGCAGCCAAACATGTTCTAGTCGGATGGATACTCAGACTTCGCCACCCGCTGGCACCAAATAGTTACCTTTTTATCAAGCAAGACCAGTATAACCATCTAGTAAGGTGCCAAAGTGGACAACATCCACTATTGCCCCCATACCACTTATCAATGCAACAATTTCGCTATATAAGACCCCCCTCCCCCGGAAACTTCCACCAATAAATACAGTTAAATGCTACCTCCACCCACCCCACAAAAAAATTTTCAACTAGGAACACACCCCCACATCTACACAAATCAACCCCAAACACCAACTACAACACGACACTTGGAGTCTAAAACCCCATTGCACCCAAAATCAATAATTCTATACAATAATCACTACATAATTCAAAATACACACAACACAAGGAAAAGTAGAACAACTTACTTGAGGATTACCACAGAGTCTTGGGAAAAATTTTGGGGAGTTGTGGATGGGTAGGGGATAGGGAATTTGGGGGGGGGGGTTGTGGAGAGGTAGGGTTTGGATGCAGAAAGGGAGTAAAAGAAGGAATAAAAACAAATGGAGGTTGTTGGGTTATGGGAAGAAGAAGAAGGAGACGAGAGTGAGTTTGTGGGAAGAAGAATAAGAAAGAAAAAGGAAGAAGGGGGATTTGGGAAGAAACAGAAAGAAAGAGAATGAGAAAATATGAGAGAATTTTTGAGAGAAAAGAAGAGAGTGGGCGTTTGGTATTGGGTGGGGTGGGGATTAGGTTAGGGTAATTAAAAGGGGGGGGGGGAAATTTTTTTTCCTACAAATCGTACCTGGGCCTGGCCTGACCTACAGCGATCCCACCGCAGTTACGCTGCGACCATGGTGGAACAACTTCAGAGAGGGTCTCAGACCGTGATCCTACAGCGGTTATGCCGTGACCGCGATGAACCAACTTCAGAGAGGGTCTCTGACCGAGATCCCACCGCGGTTACGCAGCGACCGTGGTGAGCCTGTTCCTGAATGCCAATTTCGAGGTTCTTTTAATTGTTTTTCCCCTTAGGCACTATTTTTACCTCTTTTAATGCCTACCTTACCCATGTTATGCCCAGGCTAGTGATGCAAAGTCGTCTGCACTAACCTGCATATATACAATATGTTAGAAATTCTACTACCGTGGGTTGCCTCCCATGAAGCGCCTGATTTAAAGTTGCGGCACGACACAGCACGAGCGCAAGATTCGCTCAACCTCTCTCTTTTTTCTATTTATTTATTTTTTATTTTTTTATATGACATTACAGACTACACTTACAACACATTCATGGGTTGCCTCCCACACATCGCCTGATTTAACATCGCGGCACGATGCACGTGAGCGCATTTAAGGCTCGCTCGACCTCTGAGGTTCAGTCAGGTGGATCTCAGACCCTTCCTTTCGTTCGTTCATGCCCACATATAGTTTTAATCTCTTCCCATTGACTCTAAATATACGAGAGTCTTTCTCAGTAGCGATCTTTACAGCACCTGAAGGGAATACTTCAATCACTCGAAACGTTCTAGACCATCTTGACTTAAGCTTACCAGGGAACAACCACAATCTTGAGTTATAGAGCAATACCATGTCCCTGAGTTTGAAATGTCGCTCAACAATGTTATGGTCGTGTAACCTCTTCATTCTTTCCTTGTACAATCTTGTGCTCTCAAAAGCAAGATGTCTGAACTCGTCAAACTCATGTAACTCAGTGATTCTAGTTGTGCCTGCAGTTTCAATATCTAATTTCAACTGCTTCACTGCCCACCACGCTTTATGTTCAAGTTCCACTAGCAGGTGGCAGGCCTTTCCAAACACCAACTTAAATGGTGACATACCAATTGGTGTTTTAAACGCAGTCCTGTAGACCTAGAGTGTATCATCTAGCTTTATCGCCCAATCAGTTCTTGTGGCATTCACAGTCTTGGTTAACACACTCTTTATCTCTATGTTGGACACTTCAACCTGCCTACTAGTTTGCGGGTGATACGAGGTAGCCATCTTGTGGCTTACATCATACTTTGCAAGAACTTTTTGAAGGCTCTATTACAGAAGTGAGTGCCTCCGTCGCTGATAATCGCTCGTGGTATCCAAAATCATGTGAATATGTTCTTTTCCAGAAATCCCACCATTACTCTTGCATCATTAGTGGGTAACACAGTAGCTTCTACCCACTTGGACATGTAGTCCACAGCAAAAAGTATATATTTATTGCCAAAGGACCTGATGAAGGGACCCATGAAGTCAATTCCCCAGACATCAAACACCTTTACCTCTTGAATCGGATTCATGGGTATCTTGTGGCGATGGGAGATGTTCCCAATTCGCTGACATTCATTGCAGCCCTTCACCCATAGGTGCGTATCTCTAAACACTGTTGGCAAAAAGAATCCGGCCTCAAGCACTTTCGCAGCTGTCCTGACCCATCCAAAATGTCCTCCATATGCTGATGCGTGACAAGCCTGGAAAATAGAAGATTGTTTTATCTCAGGGACACACCTCTGGATCATATTGTCAACACATATTCTAAACAGATAAGGCTCATCCCAATAATACATGCGGCTATCACGATAAAACGTTTTTCTTTGGACAGATGAAAGGTCATGAGGAACTATACCACTGGCCAAGTAATTAGCAAAGTCTGCATACCATTGCGCTTCCTCAAGATTTGTAGCGAGTAGTTGCTCGTCTGGAAAGGTTTCCAGGATCTCTTTGATCTCGACTGATTTTTTAGCTCCTTCAAGTGGTGATAGATGATCAATGGCTTGATTTTCTGTGCCCTCACGGTCACGAATTTCGAGGTCGAATTCTTGCAACAACAACACCCAACGAATTAGGCGCGGCTTAGACTCTTTCTTCTCAATTAAGTACCTGAGAGCTGCATGGTTAGTATATATAATTACCTTGGAACCAATCAGATATGATCGGAACTTGTCAAAAGAAAACACCACAGCCAACATCTCCTTCTCAGTCACAGTGTAGTTCAGCTGGGCTCCACTCAGCATTCTACTAGCATAGTATATTGGATGCATCAGCTTATCTTTCCACTGTCCCAACACTGCCCCCACTCCATAGTCATTAGCGTCGCACATGAGTTCGAACGGTTGCTCCCAGTCGGGGGAAACTATGATAGGTGCTGTGACCAACCTCTTTTTCAGCTCCTCGAATGCTACCCTGCAATTATCAGAAAACAACAAAAGGGTGACCTTTTTCTAACAATTTACAGAGAGGGTTGGCAATTTTGGAGAAGTCTTTTATGAATCGCCGATAGAAACCGGCATGCCCGAGGAAGCTTCTGATTGCTTTGACTGAACTTGGAGGAGGTAGATTTGCTATCACATCTACCTTAGCACGATCCACCTCAATTCCTTTGCTTGACACCTGGTGCCCTAAGACTATGCTCTCTTGTACCATAAAGTGGCACTTCTCCCAATTCAGAACCAGGTTAGTCTCGATACACCGCTTCAGCACACGAGTCAGATTTATCAGGCACTCATCAAATGAGTTCCCCACCATTGATAAGTCATCCATGAACACCTCCATTATATCCTCTACCATGTTAGTGAATATGGCCATCATGCACCATTGGAATGTGGCGGGTGCTTTGCATAGGCCAAATGGCATCCTCCGAAAGGAATAAATGTCATACGGGCAAGTGAAATAGCTCTTCTCTCTGATCTGATTTTACCCGGAGTACCCATCCATAAAACAGAAATGTGACCTCCCTACCAATTTGTCTAACATCTGATCAATGAAGGGAAGTGGGAAGTGGTCTTTCCGGGTGGCTAGATTTAACTTTTGATAGTCCATGCAAATTATCCAGTCCGTGACGGTGCTTGTAGAGATCAATTCATTCTTATCATTCTTAACTACCGTCATACCACCCTTTTTAGGAACACATTGAACTGGGCTAACCCATTTGCTGTCAGAGATTGGGAAAATAATTCCCGTATCTAACCACTTGATCACTTCTTTCTTCACCACTTCCTTCATATTGGGGTTCAACCTTCTTTGGTGTTCCCTAGAAGGTTTGTGTCCCTCTTCTAGTAGAATTTTGTGCATACGGTTGACGGGGCTGATCCCTTTTATGTCTGCCATGGTCTACCTAATAGCAGTCTTGCACTCCTTAAGTACCTGCAATAGTTGTTGAGCCTGCACATCTAACAAACTAGATGAGATAATAACAGGTAGTATGGAGTTAGGTATAAGAAATTCATACCTGAGATGGGCGGGCAATGGCTTTAATTCCAACTTTGGTGGTTCTTCGATGGATGGCTTGGCCAGAGGAGTTTCTCGATTTTCCAGGTGCAAGGGCTCAAACTCTAGGGTTCTATCCCAGAACCCTCTACCCTCTAACGCCAACACTCATTCCGCCAGATCCTCTGCATTTACCTCATCCAAATTCATTAGACTTGCAACAAGGGGGTCCTCAATAGTCAGCCTTTCATCATTAGTCTCTACAATTACATTTACGACATCAATAAGAGAGCAATTGGAGAATTCACTTGGTCGCCTCACAGATTTTTGCACATTGAATGTTGTTTCTTCATCGTTCAGTCTCGTCTTGAGCTCCCCAGTCTCACAATCAATTAGAGATCTCCCTGTGGATAGGAACGGTATTCCCAAAATTATGGGAATCTCTTCATCTACCTTACAGTCTAGGATCACAAAATTTGCAGGGAACATAAATTTCCCTACCTGAATCAGCACATCGTCTAGGATTCCAGAGGGTCGTTTCACACTCATGTCAGCCAGCTGCAACAACTTAGAGGTGGGTCTAGCTCTTCCAATGCCCAACCTCCTATAGATTGCTAGGGCATAAGATTGATGCTGGCCCCTAGATCACACAATGCCTTAGCAAAAGCAAAATTACCAATAGTGCATGGAATTGTAAAGCACCCTTGATCAGACAGCTTTTCCGCAACTGGTCTAGTCACCACTACACTACAGGTCTGAGTAAGAGTAACTGTGGCCAAGTCTTGGAAATCAAACTTTCGGGAAATCAAGTCCTTCTTCATTTTTGCATACCCAGGCATCTCCTTCAAAGCTTCAATCAATGGTATATTTACCTGAATTTGCTTCAGCATGTCAAAGAACTTCTTGTATTGCTCCTCCTTTTTGTACTTAGCCAGTCTATGGGGGAAGGATGCAGGGGTCTCTTATTCCCAATCAATTGGGACTGATCTTTGTTAGCTGCTACATCAACTACTGGCTCCTGTACTATTTTAGATTTTTTCTCGGTCTCATTCTAAATGCTAATTTCTTCTTGAGCAGGCTGGACTGTCACCTCTGTCAGTTTTGTTGATTCATCTAGCTCGATGGGAACTGGTATAAGTGTCTCAGCCTGTCTAGCTTCTCTGGCCCTTTCTTGATCTACATCCAGATCTCTGCCATTACGTAGACTTACCGCCATCAGCTACTTCGGTCTCTAATATTTTGGATTTATCTGGGTATCTGCAGGTAGTGTCCCATGATGACAATTGTTCAGAGACATCAAAATCTAGCCCACCTGTACCTCAATATTTTTGATTGTTGCATCATGTGCATCGACTCTCTCATTAATTTTTGCATTAGATCCAATAACCTGTTGCATCATTGCTTCAAGACTAGCAAACCCGTCTTCCTGCCTTCCACCATGCTGCTGCTGAGGTGGGTGATACCCCTGCTGCTGATTCTGATTATTTTATCTCTGTGGTCGTGGGTAAGGTGCCATATTGTTGGGGGGTATCATACCTCCCATGTTCTCAGTGTTGAACTGTGGCTGTGTTGGCCTGTACTACTAATTTTGTTGACCTCAATTCTGGCCACCCTATATCTGGCCGCCATAATTAGACACATAGTTCATGTCTTCAGGGTAGTGATGATGATCGTGTTCTGTATTCCACTGATTACCAACTGGCTGACTAATGCAAGATGCGCACAAGCCCCCATTAGTAGTATCGACATTATGTACCTGCTATTTCTGCCCTGACTCTTCCACCTTTTTAGTGAGTATGTTCATCTGTGTCAATAAGGTAGCCATATTTTCAGCCATAGAATTGGATGGATCTAGAGGCACTGAGTGCACCACTGGAGTGATAGATGCATTTATGGTTATCCATCCCGAATTCTGTGCCATCTTGTCAAGCAGACTCTGGCCCTCTATCCATGTTTTGCTCAAGAATGCCCCACCAGGCGAAGCATCAATAATGTTCTTTACGCTATCTGACAATCCCATGTAGAACCGCTACCCCAATATTAGATCTGGAACACCATGGTGTGGAAATATGACCAGCATCCCTTTAAAAATCTCCCATTTTTCATGCAAAGTTTCAATTGGTCTCTGTTTAAAGCTCAAAATCTCATCAATTTAATGAGCAGTCTTGTTGGGTGGATGGAACTTGTTGTGGAATTGCTTGACTAGTTCATCCCACGTTGTTATAGAATTTATGGGGAGTAAATTCAGCCAGGTCTGGGCAGCTCTTGTCACTGAGAATGGAAACAATAACAACTTGATTGCTTCCGGAGTTACATTGGGTTGCCTTTGGGTTTTGCAGATAGACAAGATATTCTTCAAGTTTGCTGAGGATCTTCGACTTGTGACCTCGAAAATAGTCCCTTATTCTGCAACAAGTGCAACATGTTATTTGTGATTTGGAATGACTCAGCCTGTATCTGCGGGACTACTATCCCTGTGGATAGATTCTCAGCTGTGGGTTGTGCCCAGTCATAGAGAGCAGCCTCTGGCACTATTGGAGCTCCTGGGTTTTCCTGGTTATCTTGCATGATTGTTTCGAATTGTGCAGTTGTTGGTTGTTGTTTGTTTTTCCATTTACCCCGATTCAAAGCCCTGAAAACTTTCTCGGGATCTAATAATGCTTCTAATACTTCACAAGATATCGATGAGTTTCTAGGCATGCACCTTTGCAACCAAGTCAACAAACGTTAAAATTTTAACGTAGAAATTGGGTATAGAGAAAACTTAATACACTACGAATTTTTGTACTTCTTTCAATTGAAATTGATAACACCGTTAATTCCCCGGCAACGACGCTAAAATTTGATCACGCCCAACTATGCCTTATAAAAGGGACTAAGCAGACGTTGTAAATATAACCTGAGTATTTAAGCCCAGAGTCGAATTCATAGAGAATTAACTTATCAATTACCTTTGTTGGAATCACTAAATTCGTTATAATCAACTTCCCCAAACGTTGTAAACAATAGTTGATGGTATTTCTACTAACTAAGATTGAAAGTAAATAAACAGCTATAAACTAAATATACTTGGGTTGTAAACAAGAATGAGAAGGTTCTAAGGTAGTGATTTCCCCTATTGATGGAATCCCTTCCAGTTATGTTTCATGTAGATTCACCAAATTATCTCTATCAATCATGAGCACTCTTTTTACCATAAATCTCTCCTGATTAATTGCTATAATTTACTAGACACACTCTCCCGAGATACGCTAGCTGACTTTGTTTATTACAGCTGACTTTAAATTGCACCCAAGACTTCGTTATCCCTAATCCCGCCTTTAAACCCGCAGTTATAAATCCCTCTTATACTTTGGGAGTGGCGTTGTTCAATAATTACCTAAATACGCACTCTCTCCCGAGTTATGCATACTAAATAGGCACAACTAATTGAGGATCCTGTCAATTAACTACAATAAACACGTAGTTGAACAAATAGAGATTAACTAGCAAATTATATTAACATAATCAAGAAGTTCATCCTTCAATAGGTTCCATCAAAACCTTAGACTAAAGTATTTAGCTACTCATAACAACGTAAAGATAAACTAAGAAACGATTCATCATGGAAAATTGCAAGAAAAAGAAGAGATAAAGAACTATGATGTGTTTGGGTGATCTCTCACACTTGTGTATCTTGCAAAAGTAATCTCCAAAACAAGTCTGCCCTAATGTGGCCGAATTTCTACATCTTATAAGGGTTTTACACCAAGTTTTCCCGACTTGACACTTTAGTCCCTGACTTTTCCGCGTTCTGCCGGGTTCCTACAGCGGTTACGCAGGACCGCGGCCAGAATGGTCCTCTGAATCTTTGGTAATTTCTATTGCAGTTACGGTCTGACCGCGGCAGGCCAGGTTCAACTCTGGTTTTGTCCCTTCGCTTGGTGCAATTCGTGGGTATTGTATGATTTGTCTCCTTTTCTCCGTAATTGATCCTAAAAGTGCTTCACCAACTTCTTTCATTAGATATAGCCTGCAAAGCATGAAAAGCACTAATCAGAGCATTTGATTATCACTTTTTACCACAAAGCTATAAAAAAATGTGGTTCTCTAGGGTATAATTATAGTCTAATTCACTTATTATCAATTGCCTGCCTTGAAATTTGGCAATGTAGTTAGCTTAATGTTCCTTTCAACACGACAAGTTGGTTTTATGCTAATCTTCATACGGAATGCGATCCAGATATTCCCCTATAAGTGAACTTTATGCTAATCTTCATATGATAATTTTATGCCTCGAGCTATTTTAAATTAATAGGAACCAATATTTTAAAAGGCGGGGGCGTGAGGCGAGGCGTTTTACCTCTGACGAGGCGATGCGTAAGCCTTGAGACATGGGGCGTAAGTCCCACAGATCATTAAATTTCACTAATTTTAATAATTTTAAGACAGTATAAAATAAAAAATAATTATAAAAATTACATAAAAATCACAAAATTATAACAAATAATCTTTTTAAAATATTTATAAATTCTAATTCAACCATGAATAATATGAAAAGTATGACAAATATCTTAATATGCAAATTAGTGTTGGCGTCACTGTGTTAAAAATAAACTGTTAGAAAATACAGAAAGGTAGAAGAATGAAAAATTTCTGAGTCCACAATTTCCTTGTGTGTCCTTAAGGAATTTTAACCCCCTGACACGTTGCCAAGGTAATGGATTAAATCCTCCCAGGATAAAACGAAATAAACCTTCCTGCAACAGTGGCAATACAAACAGCAGGATTCCAACGAACTCAAAAACGGAGCAAAATCACACTTATGAATTGAGAGGGAGATATTGCGAAGTAGGATGCAATATATTCAGAAAGATAAGAGTTGTAGAGTGTATTTT